>CAXDID010001069.1:0-56952 GCA_963988835.1 Hexamita inflata
ATACCTCACTCGGTCCTCCTTTAATTCGTTCCGGCTGTATTTAATTCCTCATGCTTGGTTAGAGCTTCCCTTTTGTGCTTATTTGTGCAATTGTGTGACATAGTTAAAGTCAATCATCTCTGTGACAGTACTATTGGAGTTGATAAGGTTGGGCGACCTAGTCTTGTGGTGATTTGAGGCTTTCGTGGCCTATTGGTTTTGGGTTTGTGTTTGTGTCTTAGTTTGTGAAAGGTTGGTGTTTGTTTGGTGGTTTTGTGCATTTGGTGTATCTTAGGCGATCAGCAAGTGATCATTTGTAGGAAGTTAGGCATTATTTTATTTACTTCATTCATTACTTACCTCATTGTTGTTCTTTTTGGTTATTCTTTTCATTTTCTTTTTTTTTAGTTTTTTATCTTTTGATTGTTTTTAATTTTTTATGTCTTTTTATATTTTTAGTTTATTTTCTATTCATTTTTTATTTTGTTTTATGGCAGGGAGTTGGGATCCTCATAGGTCGTGGGAGATTACGACGTTGTCGCCATCTCTGTTCTGGAATTCTTCATAGAAGATATCGTGGTTATCTGCGTTGGTGAACTATAACTGGAGTTCTTCTGCATGCTGTTTGACAGCTTCATTGTAGTTTCGGGTTCTGTTTCCGTGAGATTTGATAATAGATCGAGCTGTTGAGCGTAAGAATTTGTCTACACGACAAAATTGGTTAATTTTCTTGAGTGATTCTGGGTGGATTGTGCATTGGTCGCTAAGGATTATTGGGTGTATTTGGCTTGTGTGGACTTCATAATTTGTTGAGTGGGTTTCGAGTTTTTGGGTGTATTCTCTGTTCATGGTTGGGCCGCGTTGGGTTATGCTCATATCAAAGAAGTGTGGTTTGTCATTGTGGATAATCATCACATCGGCATTTCCCATCTGATGTAAGACTTTCCCAGGATCTTTGTTCGTTTTAGGGTCATCTGGCGCTTTGTTTTTACTTGATTTGAATTGGCCGTACGTTGGGCTCAACTTCGGCTGATGTTTGACAGGTAGTGCTGCAATGAGATCGTACTGAGTTCTGTTATGTCTCTAAATACTCATACCCGAGAAGTTTTGGCAGTATATTGAGTGATTGGAATCTTCATGAACTGTATGGCAGATGCTACATTCTCTAGACGGGATGTTAACTGAGACCGTGTCGAAGAGGATATCTATTGCTCTTCTAAATTCGATGTTGTCATAATCGAAGTCGTATGCGAGCGTGTGCGTGACGAAGCAGTCTTAGTTAGTTGATAGCGCGGCGTGCTCCATTTTTTCGTTTTCAGACTTGATTGAGTGCTGGAGTTTCTTGAATCTTGGATCGATTTTATTTGAGGCGAGCAGCTTTTGGGCGGTTTGGAATGATAGTCCAGGGAGTATTAGACCAAAACCATTATGATTTTTGATGGATGCTGCCATTAGGGCGAGGATGGATTGTATCATTTCCTTAGATCTGGGGCCGTCGAGATCCTCTTAAGATATCGCTTTTGGCTAGGCAATGTTGTGGAAGGTGCGAGCAAGAATTTCATCCACTTTATTGTAGTCATTGATTGTGTAGTCGTTATAGTCATCAATTCTGACTGCCCATGAGCATTTTGTGCATACACATTTGAGGAAAAGGCCCATGGCATTCGAGCGAGGTAAGCCCCGCTCCAGCATTTAGTTAATAATTTGTTGATACTTGGTCGCCACGATCAGAATGTCAGAAGAAATATGAGTTCTTGTGTCGTGATGATTTTACGAGTATTTAATACCCATGAAGGTTACGATGGCTCCATTAGCTGTTGATTTACATTTCCGTGTGTTAACGTGCATCCCATATTTACCAAAGAGTTTATCGAGGAATTCGAGTGCCATTTTTTCCGTGTCAATTGGTTTAAGTTCGACAATCGTGTCGTCTGCAAAGTTGACACATGCGAATCGTTATTTAAGCTTCAGGATCACAGGATTTGCTGAATAACTGTACAGAAGCGTTGATAATGGGCACCTTGGAGGATACTGTGTGAGTGTGTTTCAATGCAGTTTTACGCTTATATCATGCCTATAACGAACAATTAAATTTGTTGTGGGACTCCTTGTAGTTCCATACCGTTGATGATGGCTTCAGTTGTGAGGTTGTTATACGCTGAGGCCAAGTCGACGGAGAGGATTATATTTCTATTCGATAGAGTTTTCCCAGCTAATTTGCAGCTGAGCATCGCATCAGCATGCATGGTGTGGACTTCGTCGCAAAAGTTGTGTGGGAGCATATCTTTCCTTTTAAGCATTATCTTCTGGAGAACATTGATCAATGTCTCATTGATCGCGAGTGGTCTGCTTGAGCCATCGTCTTTTGGGATAAGAGTTACTCTAAATTCAAAAAGTGGGAGTATTTAGGACATTTGCTTCGGATCATTGATTAGAGTTTCGAATGCGCTTGCTAGTATCTGGATAAACCGACCATTGTTAACTAATTTTTTAATAATTTTGTTTGAGAGACCACTAGCCCCACAAGATTTTGATGCGTCAAGTTCTTTTATGGCGTCAACAACTTCTGAGTCTTTTATTTTAAAGTAAGCATGTTTAAATGGTCTGAAAACAGCTTTTAGTTCAACTTTTCGTGGTGTCGGAAACAGTTTTGCGAGTTGTTATTTCCTAATTTCTTCAATTTATTTAAAATCCGTTCTGGTCTGACCTTAGCTCTCTTTATTTAGATTAGTTTCAATTGCTTGAAGTGCTTTCGAGAATTTGCTTTCCTAGATTAAGTCGTGGATTTTACCCTAAAACGCAGCTGAGAATATTTTTATTTTCTACTTGATTTCAGGTGGACTGTCGTTCTCGTTTGTTTCCCTTTATTATGGAGTTGCGTAGATCGTTTCGACCACTTCTGAGTGTACTGGAATACATAACAACTTGGTGCGATTTGAAGTGTAAAGTAAAAAAAGTCTACTTTTTCTTTTGTCCTATTATAAATCTGATATAAATAAATTTTATAAAATTCACTGTATCAAAATTCAAATAGTACAAATTCGCCTTAATTTTAGACTGAACTGTCAACAAATACAATTTAGTAACTTGAAAGCGGCAACTCAACTATACTAAATCAAAAGACTCATAAAGCGCACGCGAACAGGTACTGATCTCCTACTGGTAGTTGTATACTGATGAAACTGGTCAAAACTGAAGTTTTAATTGTATTTATATAAACGGTACGTTAAGTTATAATTCAAATCAATTGACGGATTATTATTAGGGACATACTGGATAACTCAAATAACAATTTAGAGTTAATATTATTATTTAGAAAATTCATGATTCTAACAAAATGACATCTAAAATCTAATGTTCATAAATTTGAATTGAAATAGTTTGGATTATTTTCTTATTATATTGTTGAGTTAAGTGTATATGTCAAGCGCCCAGCACCATTCATAAATAAATGTGTTGCTGTTCAAACAGTCATATTTTAGCTTACACATTGTTACTAGCTTGGCACATTAGCTGTGAGGCGAACACATAACCGTTTTAATACCTCTCAAGTACCCTAACTATTTTATAATTTGAGAAAGATTTCTAAACTTCAAAGTTCATCTTGGACACAATGTTAGAATTTTGATTTTGACTCAATTTAGGAAGACTTAGATTTCATTTATATTTTGATATATAATTATTCCATGAGCCAATAAGATAACTTAATTATAATATTTAAGATATCTCATCAAACAAATCCAAACTAAATAGGACTTAGCGAAAAATTTTTATACTCTTGAAATAATAATAGCACAACAACGCAGTTATGGCTTCGGAAACAGTTTTGCGAGTTGTTATTTCCTAATTTCTTCAATTTATTTAAAATCCGTTCTGGTCTGACCTTAGCTCTCTTTATTTAGATTAGTTTCAATTGCTTGAAGTGCTTTCGAGAATTTGCTTTCCTAGATTAAGTCGTGGATTTTACCCTAAAACGCAGCTGAGAATATTTTTATTTTCTACTTGATTTCAGGTGGACTGTCGTTCTCGTTTGTTTCCCTTTATTATGGAGTTGCGTAGATCGTTTCGACCACTTCTGAGTGTACTGGAATGTTTGGTCTCTTTTGTGCGTTTGGTTGGACTGAAGGGGGAGCTGGTGGAATATACATTCCCTGTTCGCGATCGTAATTTGAGCTGTTTACTACTGTACTTTGTAGTCTACAAGAGGTCAGCAGTGAGTTGATGGCTTCTATGGGCTTCTTTGGATCTAGCTTGTTGATAAGATCAACGATTCTTTCGAAGGTAAGGTCATGAACGCATTCCTCTGGTGTTATTGAACATTTCTGGCGGATCGCATGTATGCGCTCTTCACACTCAGACTATGATTACTTTATTACAACGATTGGAGTGATGATCAAGGTCTCTTGTGGTGTGAATTTGACAGTTTCCGGGGTCGGGATTAGTTTATTATCGTTGACCCACGTTTAAAATGGTTTCTCATGATGTTCCTGCTGTTCTGCCTCAATGGTGAGTTGACTTTTGGCTTTAATAATCAGGATTGGTTTCTTCTTGGCTTCGAATTGGCCTTCTATCACTGACCAAGGAGAACACGTAGTTTTTGAACAATTGAAGTGTTAGTGGAACAGTATGTCCAGGGCGGTCATTCCGACAAAACTACACTCGCACTTAAATAAAACACCATGCGATATTGATGTGAGATCTGGATATGCATAGTTGATCATCATGAAGCTGAGTGACTCGATTTGATCTATTGTTTTAGTAAAGCTTTCCGCAGTATATTTGACTCGGAGTTTGTGATCAACAGAGTCCTGGTGTCTTAAAATTCCATATGATGAGAAACATTCATCATTGCACGTACTACATTTGAATGTCAAAGCAGCTTACGTTATGACTGCTGTCGTATTGTTGTTCCGGGCAATCTATGTCATCTTAATTATATCCGAAGATAGACTTTTGCTCTTTTGGAAGTTGTTAATTTATCTTAGAGAGGCAATAATATTATAGCTTTACTTCTTCCTCTTTTCATCGAAGTCGTGAATTCTCTCGAGGTCGAAAAAGGTGGACTTGATCTCTTTAAATCGGAAGCCTAGGTTTTACAAACCTTCAGTGTCGATTTTCACAATTACAATTGGTCCATTTTCAGATGTTTTGAAGATCCATTTTAAGAACTTTTGATATTTTAATTGTTTTGTGTGGCTTCAATGTTATTATTGAAGTCACCAGTTTAAACTGTAATTGCATCAGTATTAGTTACCAAGAATATTTATATTTTATACTAAAAGTTCATGACTATGCAAATCACTAACCCCCGCCATGTATAGACGTTATTTACGGTGTGATGTCTTCTTCTTATTTTCCCCAATAGTGGAGTAATTACTGTCTTAAAATGAAGAAAATTTATGATTATATATTTTACATTCCAACGCAAACACAATAACACGCAACTCCCCTACTCAACCAAATGCTGTTATCAACAAAAAGATCTCCAAAACAAACTCCATTAGCCCGAAAAAGCTAACGGAGAGTCTGTGAGGAGGTTTGACGTGTGATAACGCCAAGCGAGATATTTGGTTAGAGAGGAATGCTGTTGTTTTCTTATTGATCATCGTTTAGAAAGGAAAGGAAATGTGATCATCAGAGAAAAATGGTGACCAGTATGAGACGTAATTTCCGGAGTGATGTCTTTCATATATATTTTACGTTCCATACTTTTGATTTTCCTTTTCATTAAACATGTATTGTATATTATACAATGTCATTTATAAACTATCCAAGATGATAATATTGTCAAATCTTATTTCAAATCTTAAACTCTGTTTTATTTTGTTATTTAATATGTTTGAAAGTATTTTTGATTAACTCACAGGGTTACCCACTTCAATGAAACAGGTTTCATACAAACCTATACTTAGTTCTCACCAAAAGAAACCAAGAAACACTAAAAGATTAAAATAAATATATTCTTATGGTAATATTTCATAGAGTGCAAGCAAACAAAATAACTCAGATGAAGAATGCTTCAAAATAATAGAATCAAAAACATACTCGTTATTAATCGGATCTTCAAACGAAAACGACACGGAAAGTTTCAACGCCTCCAAAAACTGCCAAAGTTTTTACAACGAACCTCCGAAACAAAACGATCTAATTTACATGCAAGATATCCTTGATATATTCGACAGGTTGTGATTGTATTTTTTGTTTTTATTAATATATAGTAATTAATAAACATAACCTCTAACTACACTTGGAAATTTGTATATTTAAATCCAAACAAATTGAATTTTAATTTGTAATAAGTATATAATATGAGAATTAAATGAAAAAATCAATTTAATATTATTTATTTGATGGTTAAGCTCACACAATGGCTTGGCAACACTCGTATTCGATTTCGCTTTCTCCTCCAAAATCAGATGAACCTCTCAAAACTCTGAAGTATCCATTTTCTCCCCACTGTCTTCCCCAAATGTTTTTGACTTTCCAGAACTTGACTCCGTTTTCTTCACCGTAACCAACGAATTCGCAAGAACTCCAGCCAATATTCTTACCATAAACATGCTGATAAATTCCTGATTCGTAATAATATAAATCTTCGGACATCCAAATCATAGTTGAAACAGGTCCATTAATTAAGGCTTCTTTAATCATTTCTTCGTTGTTTTCGTTCATCAATGAACAAATATTTATCAGTTCTTTGGCTTTAACCAAGGTGGGAAGCTAAGAGCCGTCATCACAAGTAGTGGGACATTTTCCTGTTTTACCAGTAATTCCTGATTAATATGACATACACGTTTGTGGAACCGTACCAACATCAATCAGAAAATGCCACACCCAATGTGGGATGGCATCTTCATCACAATTAGTACATCTATCATCTGTATCGCAATTTAACATAAACTATGGGGAATATTCTATTCTTTCAGAGTCTTTGCCTTAGAAGCATCTAAAGTCGCTGAAGGTGTTCATTACCGATACTTGGGAAGATGCTCCGCATTAACCGATATCAGGCACGAAATCGCTGCAGCCCGGGTTCATCTGCACCCAGTCCCAGTAGTCAGGCGCTTTCTTGGTGGAAACTGGGGTGAACTTTCTGGAGGTTTGCTTGGGTCTTTGTGGCTCTTTTGTTTTGTAAACTTGGTTGAGCGGAATGTTGCTGTTCATCTTATCGTGCACTTTGGCCTTCCACGTCATTCCCGGTATGTTCTCGAGAATCTGGACTACTTCCTGATGCGCTGAATTTATTATGTAGGTAATTATAATCATTGCTATGAAGTGAAATATTTATTGATGACAGTTCTAAGTTAAAGAATACTATTCAAAATTATATGATTTAAATATGAATATTTTACATTATCTTATACTGGTAGATACAATTTGTTAATACAATTTGTATATGGCATATTCTATTATATATGCTAGGCTAATATAGTATTTTAATATTTAAAAATATTATCATTATTACTAATGAATTTTATACATATTTGTTTAATACATATTTGGGACGAATCTGTTGGTAGGAATTGCTTGAATAAATTTGAAAACAATGTTCAAATATTGTTTATACAAAGTTTTCATTTTAATTGTTGTTATTGAACCTGTTGAGTGCCTGTTCAATGAAAATATCTTCATTATTTGTCTTCCTTTCACGTTTTAAAAACAATTCACTTTTCTTTCACAAATTATTTATTTTTTCAGTCGTTAATTCTCAAAATGTATTCCTGAACCGGTTCCGCCCTGCTCCCTCCGATGTCGATTCTTGAAAGTGGTCGGTTCAAAATATCAACATTTTACTCGTTTATCCAATTTACGAGGTAGTGCCCCTCAATTACGTGCCCGAAAACGGGGTCTTTCATGTGATTCTACTTACCAGTCACAATGTAAAACTACGAGCCGTCAGTTTGAGCCACTGAATATGTAGTTGGCATATTGCGTTAAATTGTTTCTAGGGGTTCTTGAATAAGTATGGCTTTGCCGCGGCCGTCACCGCGCTGGAAATCGCCTGTTTGGATCATAAAGTTCTTTATAATAGAGTGAAAGGGGCAATAGGCGTACTACCTGTTTTCAGGACCATTCGCAAGCTGCATGAAGTTACTCACTATGTTCGGGTAATCGGCTCCGAAAAGGGCAATTCTAATCTGGCCTATCGGCTAGTTAAGGTTAAAAATATCAAGCACCGCGTGATGAGTCACTTTCATGTACTACTGCGCGAGAACGCACGAAAAAAGCATCCTATAAGTGCGTGGAGCGGAGACTGGTCAAATTATCACCACGCAAATATGTTTTTAAAGATAATTAAGCAAAATTCTTCTTTTAATTTAATCTGCAAATATCTAGAAAAATAGAACTGAGATTAAAACTACTCTCACAAATCCTCAAAACCGAAATCGAAGTCCATTTCTTCAAAGTCATTGATATCTTCTAGCTGAGCGCTGTTTTGTCTTGTGTGACAATGAACTTCGGCTTGGATCTCCTACTTACAACTAAACTGTCCAACAAGTGGCTTCTGTTGCTCAACATTGTCTTCAATCAGCTTTTAGTACTGTCTCATGCATTATCTGCTGCTTCTGCCCTTAACATGCTTGCTGATATTGTTCCAATCAATCTTTTGATTACGGTCTCTTAAATACTTGTTCACAGCATCTAGGAGACGTTAGCGTTCTTCGTTACCCCATCTTTTATAGATAAAACGCGGATGGGACTCTGGATATTCGTATACTTGAAATATGTCATCGAGCTTTGACATTTTATCTCTGAGAAGTGGTAAATGATAAATATCTTAAATATATGTCGATAAACGATAACTAAATTTTTTATAAGTCTTCTTTGAGTCTTAAAATATGTACAGAGTAAACAGTGTAGGAGTAAACAGTTATTAAAATGAGTATAATAAATACGTTAACTTTTACGTAGATTAAGGTGATGTACATAAAAGAAAGCATAAACCAATGAACGTTTGATTTGATTCACTATCATAACTTCATATAAACCTACCGCTAGTATATCGAGCTCTTTTATTATTGTTATTCAAACTTAAATCACACATACAAATCATATTATAAATATGTTTAAAAATCTTCCCTTCACATTTCTATGAAAAGATCTTAATCTATATTATAGGTTGTCAAAAACTGTTTTAAATAGTATTTTAAATACTACTTTTTCTTTTATTACTGAGAAACAAATGACTACTTGCAATTATAATGATTTAATAAGATATCGCATGTATATACCATATACATGTATTTCATTCTTTAAAGATGCGAGTACACATCATCATTAATATTGTTGATATTATGTTGATGTTATGTTTTAAAGAATAAATACAACTTTACAATGTCCTGTCGTTATAAAACTCCTAAAATGTTCATTAGTATGAACCATCAAACGCGTTTTAATAAGAACTTGCAATCTTTTTGTTCAAATTTATAAATTGTAGAATGAACTTGTTCACGAAATCGATTTAAATGATAAATTAGTTTGAAATTTGAGTTAAAGCAGTTGTTTTCTGTTCAATTTTGTAATTCAAAAAATGTTAACAAGCATTGAGCCGGAACTTGAATTAAAAATGACTGTCAAACTAATTAAAATCTTCAATAATATTGTTAATATTTGGAACTTAATTGTTTTAGCAAGGCAGAATTGATATTTCTTTGTTAACCATATTCAAAACTACATAGTTGTTTTTGTACAAGCTTGAATATAATATCAAAGCTCCTGGTTATACAAATTAGATTCTACCGTAGCCAAGATCAAATATGGATTATAATTATAAATCGCTTTTTATCAGGTATATTTTTCGCTCATCAATCGCATATACAATATTCCCGTATTGATAGTATGACTTATTGTAATGCTTTCTGTTTACACATTTTAATTTCCCATTCCTGTTAATTTCAAACAACTTACTAGATTTATTGTGGCAATATAATTTGTTATTCATGCTGAACATTTGTCCACCGCAATTGTCGAATCGAGCCCCTTGTATAACGTAATATGCATACTTAGGAAGTTAAGTAAAATATTTTAATTAGAAATCTTAAATAGTGAAAATGAAGTCAAAAATATTCAAGAATATTTTCTCATAGCAAACAACCGGTTAACTAAATTCGGTATGTGGAATTTTTAGCAACTTTTCAACTACCTTAGCTTGCATAAAGCGAGTATTGTTTATATCGTGACAAAATATTTTGAAATTTTAATTATTAAATTCAAAAGGAACTGATTGTGAACATAGAATGATGTTATTTGATATTAATTAAATTAAATTTTGATTAGTGACTAAAATTTCAATATCAAGGTAGTGAACAGGTTTGAATTTAAATATATACTGCTAAAGTGAAATTCGATTATTAAGTTACACTTTATTGAAAGAAAGTAACTATTTTAGGCGCTGATGTTAAAATAGTTTTATTTTACAGATATTTTGAAATAATTGTATTGGATTGAATATTCCAAAAAATATCACAGTTAACGGTAGCCAAATTGGTGATGACACTATCAGGAATATTCTAAAACACCTTTAGTTACGTTCACAACGCATTAAATTCTGAAGTGGAAAGTTAATATTAGTGAATATTTGCTCAAGTCTAGGATCTTTTATATGTATATACTGGCCAATTAGAATTATAATACATGAGATCTAGTCCTGTTCAGTCTTGCGACTTCATTCTCTATTCTGAATCGGGTTGTTTTTGTTGGTTATTTTCTTTGTTGTCTTCATTTTGTTATATTCTTCAAAATATCAGAACATCATTTATCAGTGCTCGCACTGTAATTCCTTTTATTATTTGAGACTTAACATAGCACTGGAAAATCTACCTTAAAATCATCAAGGAATTAATGATCTACATGTAGTCTTCTAGTCCTGTATTCTTATATACATAATTTTGTATATTCATATATAATTCTGATATATAATGAATTATGGTGGATGTAGTTAAATTCACACTCCATTTGCATGTTTGCCAAATTTGTAACATGGCTCAAATCACTTTTTTATAAAAAGGAATTGTAGGCCTGCCTTATCGGTCTTTAAAATGCTGGTAAAACTACGTTAACTAACGCTCTTTGCAATGATCCAGATAGAGATAACACAATCCCAACAATCGGTTTCAATGTTAGAGAAGTAACAAAGGGAAAAGTTAACTTGCATTTATGGGATTTAGGTGGTCAAAACAAATTTAGAAACTTATGGGAACGTTATTGCAATGATGCTCAGTGTATCGTGTATGTAGTTGATGCTTCTGACAAGGATAAACTTTCTGAGGCTAAGGACGAGTTATTCAAGTTGGTTGAGATGGACACCTTGGTTGGTAAGCCACTTTTAGTTCTTGGAAACAAGAACGACATTGACGGTGCTTTGAAGGAGGACTAATTGCAGAAGATGCTTGACTTGGAGCAAATCCAGAACAGAGAGGTCTGCATTTACAGCATTTCTGCCAAGAACTTGACTAACATCGACAATGTTATCAAATGGATGACTAAGTATGGTAAATGATAGCAACCTTTTCACTATATTTATTTATTTATTACTATTTTTATCTGTCATTATTCAGAAAATGATCTAATAATATAATTTTGTAATTTTTGCTTCACTCCACTGTAATGTAACCCAAGCCAGTGGAGCAGCCCAAGAACCGTCCGATGCGCGAGCGTTTGTCTTTCGACGACAACAGCATTGTGATGCAGGATTTTGCGAATAACTACATCGAGTTCCAGTTCGAGGAGCTCCGTTTGAAGGACTACCGGGCAAAGTTCTACGACCAATAACTGATCACTTTAGAGCAGGATTTCAAGTCCAAAAACCCGCTTGACAGAGCTAAAATAGCCGCGCGCGTTGTGAACTCGCCCACGATTAACACAAAAATCGCCTTCGAGGAACTGGAGCCGTTTTTAAAAGGAACCCCAAATTTTGCGAAATCTCTCATTAATAAACCGGACGGAAAATTCGAACCGACCGTGAACTTCGACGCGCTGAAATTGAGTCTCGTTGACGTCGAGAGGAGGAACGAAGAAAGAGGCGTTGCGTTTGAGGATGAAGTTTGAGTTTGTTTTTTAATCAATAATTTTGATACGATTGAGAATATATTTCTACGTTTCAGAAGGAGATGACTATGGTTAAGGATAATTTAATTACTATGTAAACATAAAAAATAAGCAGTGTGAAATTGACTATTTTATGTATCATTTAAACATATGCAAACTAAAATAAAATATATTTCAGTTCCTTGAAACAGGAACACAAATATTATTTATTAAATTATAGCCTATTAGATTAAATATCAGAAGGATTATCACACTAGTGCTTGATAACACACTTATTCAATTTAGCCTTCTCCATAATTATCTGAATAACCTCTCAATATTCTAAAATATCCATTTTCGCCCCATTCTCTTCCCCAAACATTTTTGATTTTCCAAAACTTGATACCGTTTTCCTCCCCGTAACCAACAAATTCGCAAGAACTCCAACCACCAACAGAGTTTCCATAAACATGCTGATAAATCCCTGATTCATAATACAAGAAATCTTCATATACCCAAAGCATGGCAGAAACCGGCCCATTAATCAAAGCTTCTTTAATCATTGCTTCATTGTCTTAATTATAATCACAAATTCGTGTAAATTCTTTAGCTTTAACCAAGGTGGGAATTTAAGAGCCGTCATCACAAGTTGTTGGGCATTTACCCGTCTTTCCAGTATCTCCAGACGTATACGATATACATGAAGCTGGCACTGTACCCACATCAATAATGTACTGCCAAATAAATTATGGTTAAGTTTTTCCTTCTTCACATAATTTATCGTTATCATCTGTATCGCAATTTAACACATATTGAGAAGAATATTCTATTCTTTCGGAATCTCTACCTTTGATGCATCTAAAGTCGCTGAAGGTGTTCATTACCGATACTTGGGAAGACGCTCCGCACTAACCGATATCAGACACGAAATCGCTGCAGCCTGGGTTCATCTGCACCCAGTCCCAGTAATCAGGTGCTTTCTTGGTGGATACAGGGGTAAACTTTCTGGAGGTTTGCTTTGGTCTTTGTGGCTCTTTTGTTTTGTAAACTTGGTTGAGCGGAATGTTGCTGTTCATCTTATCGTGCACTTTGGCCTTCCACGTCATTCCCGGTATGTTCTCGAGAATCTGGACGACTTCTTGATGCGCTGAATTTATTACGCACATAATTATAAGCATTGCTATGAAGTGAAATATTTAAAAAATATGTATGTAACATTATGTATCTATGTTTGCATTTAACATCGTATGTATAATGATTTAAATATGAAAGTTATCTTTACAATCTGAAAGATAGATATACTCATTTCTCTAATATGATGTATATGTGATGTACACGTGCTCATAAATGATTTTAAGAAACATATACAAATCTCATATCATTCTATATTTAAAATTGGTGATAAAAGTCAGAAAATAGAACCTAATTCTTATCACAATAATGATAATATAGCATTAATTAGATTTAGTATCCTAAAACCTGTAATAATAATAAGTAATTAAACAAATAATACAGTTAACTTATTTAACTTAAAATATTAATTAATTTCCCTCTTCTTCTCCCAATCTCAAGATAACTTGTTTTGCACTTGAGTCCGACTGTATTCTAAATTGCCCATTAAGTTAAATATGTTCTCAATTTGACAGTATTTACTGCTGTTAGGACGTTCCACCTTCTTTTGTTCCAATTATGTTGAGTGCTTTTGTTCTATTTTTTGTTTTTCTATTTTGCTGCTCAAATTGCAAGTGCGAACACCACTAAAATGAACCCAGAAATTAAATATAAATGGAACGAGATATTATTCAAACTACTGAGATTGAAACTGTTGTAGCTGTTGAGGTTTGAAATATTAAATTTAATATTGAGATTATTTATCTATTTTGTTTCAAATTAAAATTTAAATAATTTTTATGTATATGGTTCACACTTGTGCTTGATAGCATTCAAATTCGATATTACTTTCACCGCCGTTATTTGAACCGTTTCCTCTCAAGATCCTGAAGTAACCGTTTTCTCCCCATTCTCTTCCCCAAACATTTTTGACTTTCCAGAACTTGACTCCGTTTTCTTCACCGTAACCAACTATTTCGCATGAGCTCCAACTTATAGAATTTCCATATGTATGCTAATAAATACCTGATTCGTAATAGTACAGATCTTCAGAAACATAAAGCATTGTAGAAACGGGTCCGTTAATTAAAGCTTCTTTGATTGCCTCTTCATTGTCTTAATATATACAAATTCTTGTTAACTCTTTAGCTTTAATTAAATCAGGTAGTTTACTACCATCATCGCAAGATCTAGGACATTTTCCTGACTTACCACTATCTCCAGATTTGTATGAAATACACTATGATGGTACTGTACCAACATCAATTAAAAATTGCCAAGACCAATGAGGTAAAGCTGCTTCGTTACAATTATTTTCAACATCACAATTTAATGTATATTGTGACGAATATTCAACTCTCTCTGAATCTTTACCTTAAAAGCAGCGAAAATCACTAAAAGTGTTTGTTACTGACACTTATGATGATGCTCCACAAATTCCAATATCCGGCACTACATCGCTGCAGCCTGGATTCATCTGTATCCAGTCCCATTGATCTGGAGCTTCTTTGGAAGCAACTGGAATGAACTATTTAGAAGCTTGCTTGGCTTGCGGAAGAACTTTGGACTTGTAGATTTGGTTCAAAGGGACGTTGCTTTTGTCCTTCATGCTCTCGTGAACTTTGGCTTTCCACGTTATTCCTGGTATGTTCTCAAGGATGTTAAACACTTCTGTATGGACTTAATTTATTACGTACATTATTATAATCATCTTTGAAGTGACATATTTATTATGATTGTTTAAAATCAGTGAGTTAGAACTGATTTTGCATGAATTAAATTTGAAATAATACGTATCTAAAATAATCGTACAGTATAATTTAAATGTGAAATAATAGCTTTATAAGAGCTGTTTATCAGAAAATAATTTCTTTTTATATACAAAAATTTGTATATACAAATTCAGTATTCATATTATTATTGTACTGAAATTTTGTATATTATTCATCTTTATATATACCACTAAACTTTCGTTTATTCTCGTTCGGTCTTCTGTACAGGAACTGTTTTATAGTTTTTCAATAAAGAAGCATCAACCAGCACAAAAAGAGTTTGTGTTTGTGCCAAAGTTAATGAAAACGCTCAAGTTTGCTAGGTTCAACACAAGATTCTGAAAGCGCGTTATGACACTTTAACTGTATAATACAGTACACAAATGACCTATTTTTTGAGTCATAGAGTTTTTGATCAGTGTACAATAATGTATGTTAGTTTGAGCCGGTTCTTTTAATCATTAGTATTTAAATATTTTATTTTATATTTTGTAAAAATTGTGAGCTTTATGTTTTAAAGAGTGTAAATATTCCACACCTAATGGAAATATTTTTACAATTTAATTATATTTAAATTAATTTAACAACATTTAATATTACATATTACTATACACCAATGAATACGAGTAAGTAAACAATATACTATTTGTTACCACATCAAATGAATAACCAATTAAGTAACCAATTAATTGATGGAAAGCTTAGAATTATTTATAATTAGTAAATTACAAGTATTAATATTTTGCGTTTTATGTAAATTACTGAGCTTGATGTGGTGAATTGTGGTAATATTGCTCCAAAGTTAAGTAGCAAGACAATAATCCGACTAAATATCGACAGTTGTAGTTTACGCACACTTGAGTACTTAAATCTTCCAAATCTTATTGCGTTGAGTTTATAAAACAACAATATATATAACATCAGCTGTTTGAGTAAAATGACTGCGCTCAGATAACTTAATTTGAGCTAGAACCGGATAGAAGATATTTCAGCTTTATCTTCCTTACGTTCTTTGAAGGAGCTTGATCTTTCATTTAACGCTAGTACGTTAAACCTTTCAATTTTGTAATAGCTTATATAGTTGACGAAGCTTAATTTATCCGGTAATAAACTCGCATCAATTATCTATTTACGTTCGTTGATTAACTTATAAGAGCTTGATGTGTCTTTTAACAGGATAAAATCAATTTCTCCGATAAATAAAATGAAAAATATATCAGTTTTGAACTGCTCCAACAACCAAGTACATTATATATCCGTTTTAGGGACCTTAGTTAATCTGCAGACCTTAAATTTATCGTGCAACAACATCGTGAATCTCGTTCCGTTGTGCAACGCGTTGAAGTTGCAAGTTCTGGACCTGAGTTACAACTGGATCATGCACGTTGAATCTTTGCAGTACTTAAAAAACTTGACCTAATTGAATCTGAGCTACAACTACATAATTTAGTTCAGTTCTATCATGTTAAATTCGAACTTTTAGTTCTTTGATATATATCAAAACAGATTAAAATGTTACATCAAATATTATCAAATAAACTACAGTATTGTTGAATAAACTAGTTCAAAATTATAGTAAATTGAAAATAAACGGGAATTTTTGATGAATAAACTAAAATAAACAAATAAAAGAACAAACAAATACTTAAAAATGGGCTATAAACAGCATATTTTGATTTCAATCGAACTATCAGCTTTTTCTCAAAGTTTGAACGACGGAAGTTAATGAATTTAATAAATGAGCGATTAATAACAAATATATGGATCAGATCTCATCAGATTTAAAAACATATTGTTCTACATTTTTATTCTTACTCATCAGATAAAGATTTTTTTAATGACTACTATCTTCCACATCTATATACTGGGGTCACCAATTGATCAGAGAGTTATCTAGTATAAGTAAGAGATTGATATATTTTCATATTATATAATGAATACTAAATAATGATCACTTCTAAGTACCAGTAACATCATTTATTTTTAATTAAATCACTTCATATATAAATAAGTGGCTACTAACCCATAAATAATTTTGGAAGATATTCTATTCATCAAGGTTATCCACTATTAGCAGAATAGAACTGGGTCGAGAATAAGTCATGGCTGACAATTTCCAAAAGTTTCCCATAAATTAATTTACATGATAAGTTACGAACTCGAATAATATAAGATATAATATATATCTACTTAGCTAATCAGAATGTTGACCAAGTTATAAAAGCAGGGTTACGTGATCACAGCGAAGACAACCTCATGGCGGTAATTCTTTCTGGATGTCATCTCCAATCTTTTGAATATAATAGTTGAATACTTATCACTTGGTCTCTGATCATTAGTTTTAGACACACCTATGTACATTAGGCGCACCTCCGCAGCCAAGGCAACCAACGACTCGGGTACAAGCATCCAGGGGGCGTAACGCGGCTGCTTCGTGCAAGCCGATCTATACGGGAATCCACCTGCGTCGTACCATCTGCATTTCTAAGGAAGGTTACAGCTTTCCAGAAGGCGTGTTGATGGCAGCTCAGCACTTTGAGCCGATTTTACCTTCCGTAACCGATTAGGCCGAGTCGCATCAGGAATATGGCGAGGAACAAGAAGCGCAACCGTATGAACTCATCATCGATCTAACTAAACTAGGCCAGTATACAAGCAATACCTCTTTAGCTCTAACGTCGGACGCCGAACCTTATCGTTCGTTATAGTTCTATATACAATTCAAATTATTATGAATAATTTTTTATTAATATTTTTTTCCTTTATCTCTTTCTTTTTCTTTTATCAATGTAACTCGAGACATATTCTGTTCAGTATGCTGTTCAGTAAGAGAAAAAGATATTTCTATATTATACTATGCATCAATAAACTTTTTATAAAACTCATTAAAAATAAGTCATTAAAATAAAATAAGTGTATCTGAGGACTACTCATATGTGCTGAACTATGAACTTAGCTGCGCTATTAATTGGCGATCGCTATAGATTGTGGAAGTATTTTAGATGGGTGATAGATATTTTAGTTGTAATCCGATTTCGTTTTATTTGATACTTTTCCTCTTTGTGTTAGTTTAGGTTAAAACTATGTTGGATTTATTTTGTTACTTCTACTTAGAAATGGTTCTAACTGGATTCTTAAAGATGCACTTCATTTTGGAGCGAAATTAAAATGCTATTGTAAAACTGTAATTGGTAAATATAATGAATTAAAATGTCTATATTTTTGAATACAATATACAGTTTGATTCTATTTATAAATAACATTAATAATGTAGATTATTATGTTGAATATATTATTATTGTTACGTTCTTAATTATTAAAGGTGATAAAATTATTACTGATAACATATTTCAGAAATAGTGTAGATTATATAAATGTGACTTTAATTTAAGTAATATGACAATATAAAAGTTATTATTGTATTTAAATGAGATGGAAAATCTAATTAAACTCTGGTATATACCAAACTAAACTTGCTATTATGTAACCGATTTGGCCGAACCGCATCTCAGAAAGTGGGATGCGGCTATATATAAACATTTGCGCAAAACCCAGTCTTAGATAACAGGTGATAAACAACAATTTTGTATCTCATATTTAAAACAAAATATTTCCATCTTCTTCTCCCAATCTCAAGATAACTTGTGTTGCGCTTGAGTCCGACTGTATTCTAAATTGCCCATTAAGTTAAATATGTTCTCAATTTGACAGTATTTACTGCTGTTAGGACGTTCCACCTTCTTTTGTTCCAATTATGTTGAGTGCTTTTGTTCTCATTTTTGTTTTTCTATTTTGCTGCTCAAATTGCAAGTGCGAACACCACTAAAACGAACCCAGAAATTAAATATAAATGGAAAGGGATATTATTCAAACTACTGAGATTGAAACAGCTGTTGAGGTTTGAAATATTAAATGTTGAGATGATAAATTATTTATCTATTTTGTTCAAATAAAAATTAAATAACTTTACAATTTAAAAGAATGTGGTTCACACTTATGCTTGATAGCATTCGAATTCGATATTACTTTCACCCCAATTATATGACCCTCTCAATATTCTGAAGTAACCGTTTTCGCCCCAGTTTCTTCCCCATACATTTTTGACTTTCCAGAACTTGACTAATTCTAATTATATACTACAGTTCAGACCTAAATATATTATTTTAATATTAATTACAAATGATGTAATGTACTATATCAATATGAGTAATAAAACTCAATATTCGGATATTGATAATTTCAAAAGTTAAACAACAAGTATGATTAGTATGATTACTCTATGTATTTTATCTAATTAAGAAGCATTTTAACCAATAAATTTATTTAATATTTTGAAACAACTTAATTTGATTTTATGGTAATCGACTCTTTTTAATTGAAGTAGAATAACATATTATCATAGAATAATTTGTGTGTTAAAATAGTGGAAGTAACAATTGTATCAACTATTTAAGTTAAATCGTTACGGGAGCTCCAGATTGTTGCACGAAGAATTTTTGAATAGTACTATTTAATTTGAGCAAGTATGAGTGCATTGCCAATTTGTTGTGAATTTTCAAAGCCTAGCTACTAATAATAACTAACAACAAGAATAAATTGTACTGTCTCCATGTTATTTCAACTTCATTACCTTGATGGGGTTAAACGTCAGACGTAATATAGCTAGTTCATATTGCTATGTAAGATTACCGATGAGAATGCTAAAATGGCTGGATACTCTATTTGATTTTAAATTCATTCATACATTAGTTTTGAGAACACCGATTTTGACCATTCAGAAATAATGGCAATAACACATTTATTTAATCGAATTATAGCTTTACTTGCGGGCTCTTGTTAGTTCTAAAGATCTAGAGATGAAAATAATTTAATTTTTGTTAAATATTATTATTTAAGTTGACACTTTTTCTTCTGTTCTTGCTTGATAAATTTACCAAGTCTTTCCTCCTACTTTAACCCAAATTTTTGTGAATGATCTCGAATCTGTAAAACTAAATAACATGTAGAATATACAAAACTCACAAAGCTTTTACATTCTGGCCACCATCCTGTTAAAATACTTAAGCATTTATATATTTAACAGTATTAGAATTTGTAAATAAATGCGATTTTTTCAACTCGCTCCCTTCCGAAAAAGGAATGGAGAATCAAACACAATTTCGAAATATTGAATTTAATAAATATAATGAAATAGTATTTACTTTATAATGCAGTTAAAGAGCTAATTCTATTATTATTTAGACAATTTAAATGTACAAGTGTATATTTTTAATTATGTAGAATTTTTAAATATTTAAATTAATAACAGTATTTAAATGAAATCACTATTATATAAAAGAGTACATCACACTTAAATTACATCTGTACTGATCACTATTTCTCATAACAATCTTTCATGACAATCGTTATTTAAAACATTTTCTGATCATTTTCTGATTCATTTATAGTTTTAGTGTTGTGAACAAATATGTTATTCATACTTAATATAAGTAGACCTTCTTCAACAATATGAATATCTCATATAAATATATATCAGATTCACTTCATTAATCTGAGTTAGAGTTCTGAATGAACTTCCCCCATATTTCTATCTTCTTGTTTATAGCTCTAATCTGCTCGTTTATTTTTAACTTGATATATTCTTTCTGGTGAGTTATCTACCCTCGGAACTTTGAGATTCTGTTTTCGACTTAGATTTTGTTGATCTACTTGTGAGAACTGTGAACTGAGAGTATTTTGCTGTAGAACTTGAGCTCGTCTGGTGCCGGAACTTTTTATAATGATATACTATATTCTGAAAAATTATTGTGGTGCTTAAGCGAATCTGCATTAATAATTTTGTTGTTTCTAAAAGACAAGTCTTTTAATTAAGTTAACTGAGATAACGGAGATACATCTATTATGCACGTATTATTTGCAGAAATATTTTCAAGTTTGTTTAAGTGCTACAAAGGATGCAGATCAACAACTTACGTTTGATACATTTTTAATGATTTTAGATTTTTCATAAATTGTAGAGGCCATATGTCAGCAACACTTGTTTCAAAAATATTTAATTCTGTTAGTTAAGTGCAGAATTTAAGAGGCATAATATTTTATAGCTATTTATTACAGCCTAAGTTTAAACTTTACAAATCTATGAAGTTAGAAAGATATGATATTTCTGTAATATTGTTCTATGCTAAATATAACTTTCAAATTGAATAGCTGATGAGGAATAGTACGTAGATCTGTGGTTTCTGTTGCATACAAATGTAAATCCTTTAATTTAGGCAAATGCTATAACCCAGATTTATTTTGTAGCTTGTTACCGCTGAGTAATAATTCTACTAAATGCGGTAAAGCTAGTGTGTAGGAAGTTAAATTATTATAAGATAAATATAAGTGAATTAAATCTGGAAGATGTTAAAGCGCTGAAATATCTTCGATACGGTTACAACTTAAATAAAGGTTCTTCAGGTTTTTGAGTTTGGAAATGCTGGAAATATCAGATATATAATTTTTTGAGAGGTCTAGTTCAGTTAGGTTAGTGAGGAATGAAATTAGATAGATATATTCTATTCTTCTACCATTAAATTTAAATTCTTTGGTTTCTTATACAAATTCTTAACCAAATGAAAGCAAATTTCTATTCGAAGCATCTTCCCACACTTCTGGTGGAACATTCATTTTCAAAAGATTTTCCATTTGCTCTAAATCAAGTATTTCTAGTTTTTTGGAAGAGCCAAAGTGTTTTAGCAGGTCTTCTTTACTTTCGATTGCATGATTAGGTTGCATGAAAACTGATTGGGAGTGGAAATGTTATAATATATAATTTGAAATGAAAATAAATATACAAATGAGAAAAAGAAGAATCGAATTGAACACATAAGATAATATATAACTATTTAAGATACTATTTGAACAACGGTTTGTTTATAATCACGGTCAATAAATTTGCGAGTTCAAGGTCTTAATATATAAATTTGTGTATTAAAATCAATATAATGTAATGCCGATCCACTCCACCGATTTTTATTATAATATATCATTTAAAAATAAATATTTTGACATTATCATCATTATATTGTTTAAATATGCTTTAAGAAGTTTTAAATATAACAGATTATATCGTATCAAATATAATCTTATTATATCTTATCAAATATAACAGATTATATCGTAAATACATTTTCTGAATCAGAAATTAAATATAAATGGAACGAGATATTATTCAAACTACTGAGATTGAAACTGTTGTAGCTGTTGAGGTTTGAAATATTAAATTTGATATTGAAATTATTTATCTATTTTGTTTCAAATAAAAATTATAAAAATTAAATAATTTTAATGAATATTGTTCACACCTATGCTTGATAGCATTCGAATTCGATATTACTTTCACCGCCGTTATTTGAACCGTTTCCTCTCAAGATCCTGAAGTATCCGTTTTCTCCCCATTCTCTTCCCCAAACGTTTTTAACTTTCCAGAACTTGACTCCATTTTCTTCCCCATAACCAACAAATTCGCATGCGCTCCAGCAAATATTCTTACCATAAACGTGCTAATAAATTCCTGATTTGTAATAATATAAATCCTCTGACGCAATAATCATAGTGGAAACGGGTCCATCTATCAACGCTTATTTTATAGTTTCTTCATTAGTTTAACTTGAGGTACAAATATTTATTAACTCTTTAGCTTTAACCAATGTGGGAAACTAAGAGCCGTCATCACAAGATGTAGGACATTTACCTGTTTTAGCAGTTATTCCTGATTAATAAGACATACACGTTTGTGGAACCGTACCAACATCAATCAAAAAGCGCCACACCAAATTTGGTTGAGCACATTCGTTGCAGTTTCTACATCTATCATTTGTATCGCAATTTAATATATACTATGAGGAATATTCTATTCTTTCAGAGTCTTTACCTTAGAAACATCTAAAGTCGCTGAAGGTGTTCATTACCGATACTTGTGAAGATGCTCCGCACTAACCGATATTAGGCACGAAATCGCTGCAGCCCGGGTTCATCTGCACCCAGTCCCAGTAATCAGGTGCTTTCTTGGTGGAAACCGGGGTAAACTTTCTGGAGGTTAGCTTGGGTCTTTGCGGCTCTTTTGTTTTGTAAACTTGGTTGAGCGGAATGTTGCTGTTCATCTTATCGTGCACTTTGGCCTTCCACGTGATTCCCGGTATGTTCTCGAGAATCTGAACTACTTCCTGATGCGCTGAATTTATTACGCACATAATTATAATCATTTCTGGAAGTGAAAAATGTATAAAATATGTATATAACATTATGTATCTATGTTTATATTTAATATTGTTTGTATAATGATTTAAATATGAAAGTTATCTTTACAATCTGAAAGATAGATATACTCATTTCTCTAATATGATGTATCATTGCTTTGAAGTGAACTATTTATATTGATTGTATTAAAATCTCAGTTAAAACTGAGTTTGCACGTTTTAAATTTGATAATTCAATTCAAATAATAATATGTCTTAAATTGTTTGAGATTTTTAAAATTACTTAGATGAATTAATGATATGAGATATTAGCAATTACACTTATTTATCAGAAATAATAAATGCAATGTGTATATAGAAAAAATAAGTATTCAAATTATTGGACTTGTTCTCAACATTTGCTCATAACAATATTAATTATTAAACAATATTAAGAATGTATTAGGAATGCAAATTATAACATATAAATGCATCATAGCGTAAATTATATCTATACAGGTCATCTATTTTCTAGTGGCTAACCTTTCCATAGAATATCTGTTCGCTATTTCAAACTTTATACATTTTCATTATTATACTTAATTACAACTTTTGGTTGATTTAACGTCTGTTAAACAACATAACAATTCAATATGACAGAGAATTAAACGATAATAGAAAACAGTCTGATACAGATTTATCCACTAACAAATAAACTGCACTGAATCACTAGTTATCGTACCTTTTTCGAAAACAGTTGGCAAGAATTTAAACCAAATAGAACAGTTCAGTTTTTGAAAAATAAGTTAGATGAATTATATAACCAAGAAAGTTCGATGAAAATGTAGAAGCTTTACTAGCAGTAACACTTGTTATATTTAAGCACAAAAAATAATAATACAAATTAAGTAAATGGTATCGAATATACCTGAATGAAAACCCATCATTTATAATTGTTAACATGTTTAATATCAAATTCTGCATTAATGTGTCTGCCTTCAATAAGATATTATTGATAAATATATTATTATTAGTTCTTATTATTAGTTTTAAATTAAAAAATTTTTAGAAATAAAAAATATCACTGTAAAAATGTGGAGTCCGTTTCAACGAACCTGCTCACCATGTCACTGAGTTATTTTGAGATACTAAAAAATGTGTTTTATGTTTACAGTTTATGTTGTGCGATTTTTAGCCTGAGGGTTCGGGCGCTATGTGATTCCATCTTAAATAAACGGGTACGTGCGTTATAGATTGCGAACTATTTTAAGTACACCTGGGAATAGCACACTTACACGGTGTTAACACTAACATTCTCATCAAATGGCATCAAATTATTGAACCAATTGTCTCTTTTATCGATATTCACATAAGAGATGTTGTTTAAAAAAGGGTACTTTTCAAGATTTTAGATTAAATTGTGATGAACAACAAGCATCCGTAATTTTTTAAGATTTTCAATCGGAGATAAATCCGCTATATTGCAGTGCGACATACCCAAACTAATTAAATTTGACATAAATTATAAACCCCAAATATCAATATGCTGATTGTAGCTTATCTCTAAATATTGTAACGAACTCATAGATCTTAAACACGTCATATCCTTTATTTTGTTGTTTTTCACTAATAAGTTGGTTAAATTGGTTAACTTAGAAATTGGATTCAAGTTATCAATTTAATTGGTGCTTGCATCTAATTATTTCAATTTAGTACATTTTGAAAGAGGAGATAAATCTATAATGTTATTGTGTGAAATAAATAAATTTTCTAACTATAATAGAGGTATTTTAGGTATACAGTCAATATTGCATTTATTAAGACTAAGAGTACGTAATTGATACAAATTTCTTAACAAAGACAAATTGGATTGGTTTTAATAACTTGAAAATAAAATAACAGTATCGGTGTTATTTTTAACAATTGATAAACAGTCATATTTTCCAATTTCTAGTTCAAATTATATTGTTTGGATGTCTTATATTGGTAATTAAGAATAACTTAGAAAATTCAATTAACTTAAAATAGTAATTATGGTTATTTAATGAATTTATTTATTACATAAGAGCAAATTGAACATTATTTTACAAAAGAATTCTTCGTATTGTGAAATACGTATATTAATCAAAGAATTTTTAATGATTTAGTACAAATGATAATGAAAATTTGGTTTTAAATCTATTTCAAAAGCGATTACTATCTTATTATACTCTTTTCTTTGTCTAAAATTATTCAGTTCCATTTTATTTGGGATGGAAATGATATATAATAATATAACATTATACGATTATATTTAACAAAAAATAACTGAATATCACAAGTTTAAACTATTTCTAATTCTTTTTACAAATAATAATTACAACTACTGATATGGAATTAAAATGAATGAAAATATATTAATATGTATATAAATAAGGAGTTATTTAAATTGAATTCTATTTTTATTTGGTTATTTAATGAAATAGATATTTTGTGAGAAGTTTTACAGATATTTTATGGATAAAATTAAAATATCTTATATTATCTTATAAACGTTACTGAATGTGCTATATTTGTCTAGAAATAGAAGTATACAAATGAATAATAATTTATCTAAAATAATCATGTACAATCACGAACATTCATTACCAAAAGAATTATACATATATTAATTTGTTTGTATAATAGTAACCTATTGTTAAAAATGTATACAGCTGAAATTTGTAAAAGCATGTAATAATTTTTAATATTGCATCATTAACTCATCTTTGCAGCTCCGCCTGACCATTTTTTCTTTCTTAGTTGTTCGACGACGGTGCTTACTTGTCCGACTGTGACGTCTTCTTCGTCTAGTTCAGCTTTTTCTTACTCTAGTTTGTCTTGTTTTCGCGCTTTCATGATGTTTTCGAGTTATTTGTTGAATTGTTCGTCTTCGCTGCTTGAGTCGTCGCCTCCTCCTCCGATTTTGATGGGGAGTGTGATTCCGATGTATTTTGGAGCTATTTTCTTCACTTCTTGGTCAACTTTTTTCACGAACATCTGGTATTTGAAGTCGATTTTGTTGCTTACTTCTACTTTGTTGAGGATTTCTGTGAATTGTTCGCTGAGGTTGCTTTCTTTGAGGCAGTCGTCCAGCTCGCTGTACCTGTGCGCCCACGCGCACTTTTACCCTTGAATTCTTATTTGGCCCGCGTACCACAAGTTCTCAATGTCCTAATCCGAGACCAGGTAAAAATCGAGCTCGTTGTCCTGCTTCTTTTAGTAAATGAACACTTTATTCATTTGGTTGTAAAGTTCCCTGTACGTTTGCATCACCAGCGAGACGAACGGGGTCCTCCTCTTAACCGGAACCAGCCCGTTATTCTGAATGTAAGTTTGGAATTATTGGAGTGGGCAGAATAGTTTTTGAACCACGTCGTTTACTCCTTATTAAAAGAGTTCGCGCGTTGAGTCGTAAAAGGGCAATAATTGTATTTAAGTAAAAGGTAATTACTTAATATTTCGCATGAAGCACTTGAGAATTTGGAATAAATAGCCGATGCAGACACCGGAGGCGCTGAGCGCGTACTCGTTCAGACGCTCAATTCCAACCCGGAGCTTCTTGAAGAAGTCCTCGCCCAAATCAGGCGACTCACAAATAAGGAGTAAAAATTAAAATGAGGACTCGCTTGGGAGTTAATTCTTAGTGCTTAGACATAAATGGTTGCAGAACACGCGCACGGCCTCGGAAAAACGCAAAGCTGTCGTTTACCCCTCAATGCTCACCACCTCAACAGAAGCTGCACGCACCTGGAAAAATGTAGAAGCCTGCTCTTTCAAACCATAACCCTCACCGTCGTCATACGGATCCATGTTCAACTACGGATGCAAATTCAAGTTGTCAATTGACTTCGGAATCACAGGCGAAGTTTCGTACTCAGCCTACTCAACCTGAGGCGATAAAAACTCGCGCAAATCCGGACTCTGGATGTCAGAGTTGGAATCGTCAGATAAACACGCCCTAAGTAGCTCTGAACCTGTTTACAAATCAATTGACCTGTGACGGCTCCTAGTTGACGATTTCTTGGTCGTATCCTGCTTGTACTGCGAATAAGTTAAAACTGAATACTATTACTACTCATCAATGTTATTCAGAATCTTATTTGCAAGACCAAACAGCTTTGGAAGGACACAGCCCATACCGAGCGTAGATGGACCTGAGCAAAACATACTCCGATCAGAAGACTTCTTCTTCGGCTCTGACTCATCTGAGACGGAATAGATTGACAGCTTGGAGCTGGCTGGATTTAAGATTTTTGTTAAATCTGTCATTAATTATATGTTCAAAGGAGCATTTTGCTTCACCAATATTATATTCATAATATCCTAAAGATTTTGAGCTGTTGTTTAATCGTCTAACGTTGACAACTTTCGCACCAAAAATTTACTCATACGATTGCACGTATCCTAAGTATCAAATTTTATGGCTCTTAGTATTTACTGATAAAAATCTGAGACTTCCTAGGTAGCTATGTATTTGAAATAACCAACAAACAAGTCAAATTGTTCTTATGACTCATCCATGTAAAACTTAACCCGTTAAAACTATTGTGTAAATAGTAGCATTAAACTTAAAATGTGCAGGACGTTCTCATTTAATTCATTTTTAGAATATTCAAATATGAGAGTCAAAGTTTTAGTTGCAAATAGCTCATTTTGCTCAGCTTCGTTTGACTAAATAAATTTTTCTGTTAATATTCGTTAAAAATCAAGAGTTTGTTTCTTATCCCCTTTAAGCGATTCATCAAGCACATTTTTTACCAGTGTATAGGGTTCAAAGGAAAGCATTGATCTTGGGGAGTGGAATATTATAAAGTTGTTATTAAATAAAGCTTACATTTTATAAGTTTTAAATTAAACAAAGAAAATCACAAAATTTTCACAGAATTTGAAAATGTTATGTGCCCTTGCAATCTTATGCATACCTTAAATTATATTCACATCATGTGCTCATTAGGCTCTCCGTCAGTATCTGTTACTTATACCTGTTAAACCATTACATATTAATATCCTTCTAATATTGTATGTTCTCCTATTCTTCTCTACTATTGATTATTTGCATTATCAATCATTTAATTAGTTTGAAATACCAAAAATGGTACAATAAATATATCTCCTAACCATCCAAAGATAAAACCACCTAATGTTAGAATATAAAATATTCCAGAATCATATTGATAACAATAAAAGTAGTGTCCACCAAATATACCTAAGAAAAGCCATATAGCATACGTTTTCCAAATAGATCGTCGTTGTAACATTTTGGTAATGGTTCACAGGTTCATTAATTCTTAAAAATGTGCATAACGTCAACTATACTCTACATTTTTGTGTAGCCACTCCAAATGTCAATTGAGGAACTAGATGGATAAGTATCATATTTATTCGAGTTAGAAATTGATAGGCTTCAATGTATTTTTTCACATAGCAACGAAGATATTAAGCCAACAGATTAATTGTGTTTACCTTAAAATGATGCCTCAAGTTAATATTTAAAATAACTGAGTAAAACATTAGATTAAATGAATCAAAAGTTACCTAAACCAAGAAATGGTTGTACATGTGGTCTGAAACACAACTTTTATAAGGGTATTTCGGAAGGAAAAGTTGCAATCGACTTTGTATTGGAAGGAAATGCAATTTGTAGCAAAGTTCTTGAGAAATGATTGTTTATTTAATTATATATAATAATTTATTTAGCTAATTGTAATTGATACTGTTTAAAAAAATTGAAAATGTTAATAGTAATTAATAGAATATAACAACATAACTCATATAACCGAAATAAACAAACTTGAACCACAAACGATTTATCAGATTTTCACTAATATTATTCAAATTATCCTTCTAACATTTTAAAATAGTATAAAGTTTAATTTGTAAACTATAAAAATAATTCTGATTACTTTTATTGCAATAAAACTAATTTATTGGCTGTACTTTACTTCTTTGATAAACAATTTTTGCGTTTAGCATTTATGTCGCGAACATATGACGTTGTTATGTCAATACTCTTCATTTTCTCAGCCAAAAATGTTTATTGTTCACTTGGTTGTTTTTTAATAAACGCAGATTTATTTTTTACATCAAAAAACGAAAAGAAATCTGATGATTTTGTGTGCAAATTGTAATTTGCTTCTACTTCGCAATCTAAACTTCTTATTGGATAAAAGTAATAAATATTATTTTGGGATATACTTAAGAATTCTAAGTTGATTAAAGGTCTTAAGGCTGATATTTCATATAGATCGCATCCATTTAACATTAATTAAGTGAGCTATATTAAATATTAGAGGGGAGTTATATCAACACCGAAATTGCTAGATAACCAAAGTACTTTCAAGTCTTTAAACTCTTTCAATATTGAAATATCTTTTACATTGTTGTAGCTTATGTCTAATTCTTCTAGTTATATTAATAACTATAAGTTCTAAATATTATCTATTTCATTTGAACAGATTTTAAGCACTTTCAAGTTCTCTAATGTTCGTAAAAATGAAATATCACTGATAAAACAATATGAAATGTCTAAATTTGTTAGATTTCCCAAACATGCAAGAAAAGATGTATCAAAATTTTCGTTTGTCGACAAGTTTAAACATTCTAAATTTGTAAGACTACTAACAAAAGAAATATTGGTTAAAAAGTTACTTTACAAATCTAATATTTTAAGATTTTTCATGAATTAAATTGGCTAAAAATCAATCTCAGGAATTCCAGCTAGATTTACTTATTACAATTCTGTCAAAAATTATAATTATTCAATATTTTATAGCATGTTGTGTGATAAATTAATATGTGTGAGATTAGACAAATACTACGTTACACTTATATCTGTAATTTAGTTATCAGAAATATCAAGTTATTCTAAGTTACTTAATTACTATAGAACATCAATATTATTTGTGCATGTATCTAAAATGTTTAACTATTTAAGGTTTACTAAATATTGGAGCGGAGTCAAATCTATTGAATAATTTGATGATATGTCTAATTCTGTTAAATTAGTTAACTACTCTAATATTTCAATAGTTTAAAGATTGCATTCACACATTTTTAGTTTTGTTAGCTTTTGTAAAAATTATAATGGATTAATATCTATATCATTATTCAACGATAAATCCAGTTCATCCAAGTTAATCAGGTTTGAAAGTGGTGTTATATCAATAATTTTATTATTTTTTAAATTTAGTGATCGTAGTTATATTAATTATAGATTTGAAATATTTATATGACAAGTACTGGATAGGTTAAGATGCCTTAACTATTTAAACTTCTCAAAGCTCTGGATTTATAGTTAGGTGTTTTCTGATACGGTGAGTATTTCTAAATTATTAAGTTAAAAATCATCCATGTCTCTGAGGTTACAATTAATGATTGTCAATTCTTTAATAGTATTACTTGTAAGTTTTTGAGCAATATTTCCACAATTAACAAGTTCTAGCTTATTGATGTTAAACTCTTACAAGAATTCTAAATTAGTAAGATCACTACAATATTATATTTTAAGTTCGTTTTAGTGAATTTTATCTTTATACTTTAATATCATAGCGGAATTATATTTAGCAGGAATTATATTTAGGAATTATATTTATTTTAACATATTTTTTGATAGTGTGGAGTGGGTATGATTATTTACATAATCATATTGAGATATATTTTCAAATTGAGATTGAAAATGGTTTTGCTAAAGCTTCTTAAAATTTTCAAAATCGAACCAACATGCTTAAAAATCTATTAACAATACTGCTGAGCCCCTTTTAATAATATTTTTCACTTTAAATGTATAAGTATACTTAAGACTAATCAAATAATCTGCTATAAGTATTGCTCTAATTTATTTGCCCTCAAATTTAGTGAATTCATATCAGAAATAACTCTTTTAAAGGTTTAAACTGATTATTTTGAGCGCATATTTGTAAATATTAATTATTTTTGATTTTAAAGATTATATAATGATTAGTATATTACATTAACTCTCTATTAGTTGATCGATTATATTATCTTTTAATATCTTATAAGTAAAAACAACTTCAAAGCCACTTCGTCCTGAGATATTCTTCGTATGCCGTTTGAACTCTGTTCGTCTTTTTAATTTCTTTTTGCGTTTTGTTCAATTCGTCTGTTTTCCTTTTCTGCGCGTTCTGGTTTATTTGGTTTATGTACTATTACGTATTTGATATTTGAGCGGTGTGTTTTTCTTTTTCCGTTTTGGTGTGGGAGGTAACGAAGTGGTTTATGTACTCATTTGATTGTATGTATCCCGGTTTCTTCTCGGGGATGTATTTGCGCGCTCCAACGCTCTGCATAACAATATCCTTGTTATTGCACTTTGTAATGAATTCCTCGTCCTCGTTCAGAATCAAATCGAAAACGGCTTGCTTGAACGTTCTGTTCCCGAATATTCCAGAACCACTCTCTGATATGTTTGAATGGTCGGGCACTGTCCTAATTACTGATAGGAGCTGACCACCTGGAGTGGTAATTGAACAGTCGCTCAAATTCACCTCTGGACGGTCGATAATGTGAATTATTGAATCTGGAGTGTTCTTAGCTTGAGGCTAGTTCTGCTCGGCCGGGCTAGGAGGAATCTCCACATTACTCAGAACTTGCTCACGGGGTTGCTCGTGAATTTGCTGGAGAATGTCCTCAACTTACTGCTGAATTTGTACTGGGTTGTGAGCTGGTTATTGTGATTGTTACGGTTGAGATTGAATTTCCTTCGGTTTCTGAGATTGTTTTTGCGTATTGGCTCTCTCCTCGCCCTTTTTCATTATTTGGTTAATTATTTACGCATTTTCGTCAATTTTTGGCTTAATCTCTTATATACGGTTGGGCTTTGTTATAATTTTGTGCGGCTAGACAGCAGGACTGCTTTTCTTTAAATCTTTCATTTACAAATCGGTCTACTTCAAATATTTCTATCGTAAATTTACTTTTGGCTTATCAACAACTACTTATACCTCATCGTAATGACTTTATTTCAGTTTCACACTTCCACCTAAGTCTTTAACCAACTCTTCAATTTCTAAATCATCATTCTCGCTCTCGGATTCATAGTCTGATAAGTTAAGTTGTTTCGGTTTTTAACTTTTTGTAACACGGACTGGTTTTACAATATCATTTTCAACTGTTTATTCTATTTCAGAATTTTATATTGACTTCACTTACTTGTTCGAAGGTTACCACTGTAAATATTTGCTATATTTGCTCCATCTAGGGTCCCAGGCACCGCCTCTATCCAAATATTCCATGTATTCTTGATAAGTTTTTATCAAAGGTTCTACTTCTTCGTCAGATCTCTTATGAGACTCCACTAATTTAAGTTAATTTTGAATATTTCGATTTGTTCTAACATCTTTTGGTTAATATTTACATTTCTTTCCCTCTTCACTTGCTAATTTCTTATAAATTTCAGAGTTAAATAAATCTAATGTTGCACTACATTGTTTTTATTATCCTTATTTGATACGTTAACTTTCTTATTCTTTTTGTTTAAGCTAGTATGGAGTATAAATATTGTGTGTTTTGAGTGCAAGATGTGCGTCATTTAAATATTATGAATATACAGTCATATTGAGGCGGTTAATTTAAATAAATTTATTAGGTTAAGTATTACTATAATTACTAAAGATATTAATTTTTAAGACGAATTTAAATGAAACATAGATGTTGTCAAACAAATTCTGAATTAGATGCCAAACCATTCATATTGTCATATAAATAATATGTATAAAAGAAAAAGACTAAAAGATTAAAGTATTTTCTATAGTTATTTTCTCACTATATTTTTATAGTTTTCAATATATAAAGTGCTGTAATAACGGCTGAATATGCTCCAATAATTATTAGGCTCAATTTTTGTTGTTTAGAAGTTTTTTACAGTTATTTTTCTTTATTACTAAATAAAGATTCGTTTTTCTTTTCAATTGCTTTTGCATCAGATAATTATTGAATAAGTTCGTTAATTTTATTATTTAGTTCTTATTTTTACTATGTCATCTTTTAAAGCATTAGTTATTACTCATTAAGAAGTTTTTGCTTTTATTTATTTTCATTATTTGATTCCATACTCCTATATGAAGTGATTAAATAGCAAAATGAAAATTAATTCATAAATAAATTATTATATGAGTGTTTTCATCTCACATGAAAATCTCCAATATTCTTAAACCACTTAATTGCTTTTTAGGTACAGTTTATGTTATAATAATTATTAAAGCATTTGAATCTAGAGGTATTTAAACATTTTAATTCTTTTGTGCATATAATTGGTTAGGTTTAGCTTTAATACATTATTCACTATCTATCTTTGGTTCAATGTTGTATCAAAATAAAATTATAAAATATTGTTTCAATTTATCTTATGGAGGAGCATTTACTATGAGTTACATAATTTCCAAATACTGGGAAGATGCGTTTGAGAATTTCGATCATTTTTTCGCTCACTACATACCTACCGTTGTCACATTAATACATGTCATACAAGTAAATTCCTTTAATTTAATCAATACATGTTTATTTTAATTAATAATGTTCATAATAGTTCGAAACCCTGATTAAATTTATGAAATAGAATTTTATGATAGATATTACGACCTTGTAATAACATGTGTTGCACCTTACGTAACGGCAGAAGTTATTCGTTAAGTAATTAAACAAATTAAAAATAGACTTAAACTAGATAAGTGAAATTCCAAAATTTTTAATCTATAAGTTTATAATTTTATAATTTATCTAAATTACAATATAAATCATTCAGTTTCGATATCTTAATTTATTTATTATTTTGTTTGTTATAACTAAAGAATAGCAGACTCAAGAAATAGCTTTCTTCCATTTTTATAAAGTTTCTGTGATTATTCATTGGTATGTGATAGTTTTTCATTCAATTGTTTACTTGTCATAGATTCTTATTCTATCAATTTATCAATATTCATTATTTCTTAACGAATTTTATTATTTATAGAGTTTTGTTTTATATTTTAATATTTATTCTCTAAATCAAGGTATATTTTATGTTTTTGTTATAGTTCCATAAATAGTGAATTAAATTATCTAAGCTAATAAATCTTTTCATTATTTTGTTTTTAAAAATGTTTTTAATCTTAAATTTCTTGCTATTTTGTAATTTAAGTTAAAATGTGGCTTTACTAACATATCATAACTAATATCTTATAAAGTGAGTGGAAGAAATCTCAGTTAAAATTAAAATTAAGATGTAATATTTTAATGTCACTCCACTTATAAAATATGAATGCAAATGCTAGAGAGATATAATTGAAATTAAAAGAACTAGAAAATGATATTTTTGAATAAAAAATAATTAATAAATAGCTTACAGCATAAATTAATAAATAGAAAGAAGATTAGTTATTAATAGATAATATAAAAATATAAAACTAAAATGATATTGAACATTAATAATAAATAAAAGACTGTTTCGTAGTAGATTTGATTTAATTAAAGTATTAATAAGATATAATATCAATAAAATAGAAAAAGCACGAAGAATAAAAGCAAAAATACGAAATTGTAAAGAACGAATACATATAATTAGTTAATAAATAATAAAATTCTAAATTTGTAGAATAATGCGATTATTATGAATAATAAATAAGAATTACAAAAGACATAATTGAGACATTAGAATAATAAAAATAACAATTGCAAAACAATGAATAAAATGTTGATAGATATTCGCATATAATGAAAAATAGATCGATAAACAAACAATTTGACGACTAATAAAACAAATTTGCTATTCTATAGTAAATGAAAAATCGTCATTATTATCAGGAATGAATTTTTATATTTTAATAGTCTGTATATTTGATTTATTGACAGTTTTTAACGTTAAAAGTATCCAACTTAACATTGAATATTATATCAATTCATAATTATAAAATACAAATAATTCTAAAATATTTATTACTTTTACTTGGCTATAGTAAAATAACTAATATATATTTATGGCGTTTAGATGTATTGTTGGATTGTTGCTGTTGAGTGAGCCATGTTATAAACGCTATTGCAAACTAATATCATATCATATAGCATATTATTTCAAAATTCATATCTATTTAGGTTTAAATTGATTATATGTGTCTTCTATATCTATATTCATGCTATATAACGATTAATAACCATATTAACAATATTCCACTCCAAATGATAGTAATTGGGTCTCGGGCGTAAAAATATGCGACAAATAATTCTATAGTTGCTGATTTGCGTGCGAACACGCATTTTCAGTGTAAATCGGGCGTTCATTTGCGGTGTCAGCATTATGACTACAATTAGGTTACGACTTCATCTGCGATGAGGAATTACATTTAGAGCATCAAGAATCCGGATTTGTATTCTGTGCAGCAGTTGAACAATTAAATTCAGTTGATTCATTTTTACAAGAGTTAGAAGCAGCTATTAACAGCGGATAGTTTCCCCCGTTTTCTGCAGTTGCTGCGCTCGCTGGCGATTAAGCAAATTCAGGCCAAGTGCTTCTCAAATCAGCTCTACGTCATTTCGGACGTCACCGAGCCCCAATATCTTTTTGTATCTTCCATATTTGATTTGGAGCCGGTTCAAATCTTATTGGGTAGGCCCTGGAATTTGATGGGCTACTAGGACTACGAGAACTTCAAAATCAATATTCACTCCAGTTAAACGTTCAATTTAAAACTCCTTGTTCCATTTCAACTTGAGTTCAAGTTCTTATTTAGTAATTTGATTCACATCAAATCCGAATTCGCGAATTTCTTTTTGAACGAGAAATTGATTCTTTGCGATTTCGCTGAAAACAAGAAATCGAGTCTCGCTCTTAGAGAGGTGGTTGAAAACGTGAGGAGAAATACCTATTAGTTCAAAATGAGGAAAATATGGGCGATTGTGAAGGAAGCTGACGACTTCAAGTGGATCGAGCGCATGTGCGACCAATTCGTGTTTTAAATCGCGGACGTTCAAGGAGCAATCGTAATCTTCACCGGAACCACGTGTGAAGAAATCATGGAATTCGTTAACGAGCAGAGAACTTACTAGTGAGTTATATGTAGAATATTAAATGAATTTGTAATTGTTAGCAACACCACTAAAATATACATAAATATACTATGGTTCCTTTATATTTCAATATATTTATATTCAATATATTTATATTTCATTATAATCTACCTCATCAAAAACGCTAAGCTCAATTGCATGCATTATCTTCAATGACAGTAATTGAATAGCCACATCTGAGTTAGTTTGACACTTGTATCTTTATAACAATATTTGGGATTGATTATTGGATGTATTTTGAGATGTGCCAAAAGAGTGAGCCGATATATATTTGGGATAGTACTGATGGTTACAGTTAAGTGAGTCACTTTATTTCGGATTGTACTAGTATGTATCTTGGCATTTCATCTAAATTTATATTTTTCATATTATTGATTTATATTGCAATATTCTGGTTAAGTAGGATTTCTAATTTTAATATGACTCAAATGACTTTTTTCATTACAAAAAGATAATGTTTTGAAATAAATTGAAATCACTCTATCAGATTATAATATTTGCAAAATATGTGAATGATTACAGTCAAATTTACTTTCAAATTTAGAAATTTTCGATTTAGAGTTTGAATAAATACACACATTTGAAAGAAAATTAATATTAATGTAAAATTTCACATCACAAATGATAAATCTTATATAAATAGCAACCATGAGCTAATTGTAACTTAAAGAAATCAGTAATTGCTATTCTGACAAAACAAATATTGTTGTTGATAAAAATACAGAATTGATCACAATATATCTGGTATCAACTCAAAATATATAATGTGATGTATTTCCGACAGATGTATATGTGAATCTCACATTACCATATCCGTTTATAAGCTCTCTGCAAACAATATACCTCGGTTTTAATTACTTAACTACAACATATTTATAAATTTAAGTAGATTCAAGTAATTTATCACCTGGTACCACCGTTGATGATTATTCTTTGTTTACATTTGCGTAACTTAGCATTTATTCGCTATCTGAAATAACTTCTATTGAAATATCGTCATCATATTTACGGAAATCAAATTTATAAGAATGTTTTTCCGAATTAGTATTGACCATCTATTCAAATACGATATAATTTCTAGCTTTTCCATCAAATGAATGTAAACTTTAAATTAGTAATAATAACTCAGAATCAAAAATGATTGGGATGTCTTTGATTATTAATGATGTAGAATATGAATTTGATGATTACTAAGTAACAAATTTTATTGAAAGTTATTAATAAACATCAATGATATTCTCTGCTTTATACTCAGATTTTTTAGATTTGAATACCTAGCCATTTCACTATGCTACGTTTAAAATTATTTCCCATTAAGGTACTATTGATCTTGAAATTAGTTATCCATTTAATTATATTTATGTTTCCTCAACTAATAGTTTCTTTTCTATGTCATATCCACAAGTAGTGTTGATGAATAATAGCTTCATTGTATCAGTTGCTGTAGATTCATCTATTACCATATAATCGATATAAGATTAAATAGATTAATTAACTTATACTAAAGTTGTTTAACGTTTGTCTTGTAAATTATATAAAAAGTAATTCACTTTATAAACAGTAATTTTCGATTATTTTAATGTTAGTAATCAATAAATGATAATTTCGTGTAAATAAGGTTCAAAAAACCAATAAAAGTATTGTTAAGAATTTTATAATTATGCATATGACAATAATGAAACACAATGTTTTCTTGATATATTAATATTTGATGAAACGCAGTGCATTTCTATTGAAAAACTACAACTTTTCACAACAACTACTTGTTTAAATAGATTTTCTGTGTAATTAATTAATGAACATGTTTGTGTAGTTGTTTAACCCAAGAATTTTTTAGGCCACAAAATAGCAAGTGAATTCTTTTTAAATCGATTTTTACTATGTCATTTTTAATATATTTGCGAGAGTTTGGTAATGGTTCCACACCAACTTCCATAAATCAAATTTTCATTGACTGCATTTTCTCGTCAAGCTATTTACAGCTATAGTCAAAAATAGGGGAATACACTTATTTACATTTATACAACCTAAAGCTCATACAACTTTTTATTTACTTCTAAATAACATAGAAATATTGATTTTTATGAGGATGTCTGAAAAATCTGGAGGCATTAAGCTGATGTCTGAAATAAAGTAAACAGTTTCACTAGAGTAATATTTATGTTTAACAGAACATATAAAAGAAGCTTCTAGCAATACATGAATTGCACATTCTTAGTAATTCTCATAAGTGGCACCGAAGCTGAACCTGAAAGTTAAGATAAATTTGAACCGCTAAATACTTTAGCAGGCCCGCTAAACTTAGCCACGGGTAAAGAGTTCTTGAAGAGGATTCAAAATGTAGCCTTGAAAAAATAACAGATGAAAGAAAATAAAATTAATAGAGATAATCTCATACAATACTGAATAATATTAATAGTTCAGTTGATATTACTTCTGGATGATTTAAGCTTCAAGCTGAAAATTCATGTTTAGAGAGAATTAAAGACAAGACTTAGGAACTGAAGCAGCTGTAGATTATTAGCAGGATGATTAAGCTAGAAAATAATAAGTTTCCAGAGATTCCCTAATAATGTTGTTGAAATGACTAATTTTGTAAAATTTATACAATGCTAACAAATAAAAATCACTTTTAAAAATCATTAGTGCTTTTGTATGTTCTCTTGTCAATACTTCTTTTATTCTATATTTGATTCTAGCTGTAACTTGTAACTTATACTTGGGTTGCTTGGTGAAATAGAAAATCAAAAGAGTAAAAGATTGAAGATAATCTATAACTTAAATGCGATGAGTTGCCAATTCGTAATCATTGTTGAGAAAATTGTTGGAGTATCTTAGCTCTTACTCGATTTAGAATTTATAAGCAACCAATTTTTTGACTTGGATAATTTAAAATATTTTATACAACTGTATCAATTCGTTCATTTGTGTATTAAACACTGGCATCTGTGGCAAAGTTGATAAATTTTAACTATTTCAACAGTATATAATTTTAGAAATATTCTTGAATAGTCATAGCTGTATTCATCATAACCCTCCAGACTGCTATAAGCATCACAGAATAACCTTTATTCAACAATGAGCATTTGCGTATAATTTTACTTGGCTTTTGGCCACCAGCATTTTATTCATCATTTTGTGATGTGGAAAAATATTATATTTCATCAACAATAGTAGAGGTCTATATCCTCCAAAAATATAGTTAGAATTCCTAAATTCATTCTCCTTCTAAAATCGACTTTCGTCAAAAACCCTCATAGTCGAAACTTGGGTTAATAAAAATAGAATAGTAAATATTGCTAAACATTTGAAGAATATATAAATCAGAATGATACACTGTTTTTGAGCAAGCACAGTAACAAACTATTCTATAACGATGGCTATTAAAATTAGTATGGAATGATTGCAAAAATAACAAATTTTACAAATTACAGTACTCAGTTTTGCTTTGACTGTTAGAACTATGCTGACATTAATAATAAATTGAAGTGTTCTGAAACAAAATAATTAATAAAGTAACAAAATACATGGTAACTTTCACTTTATAAAGATGTATCATATTCTTCCAAATTCATAATAAATGATTATTCCATTGTATAAGACGTAGCTGTGGTACTAGGTAGTGTACTACTATTATTTTCGCTTACTTTATGCATTCATCATATTAAAGCAACATAGCGTATGATTTCTGAAGCTAAAAATCGTAAGATTCGAAAAAGCAAATGATATTGTTAAAACAATTAACAAATATTACACAACTCATTGATTTTTTCAGCATACAAGATCAGATCCAGTGTAACAATTTCCAGAACAATGTATACATTTATTACATTTTTACGCCCAAGTCCATCCAGAATCACAACGATTTTTGCAATAAGAACCTGTCCAATACATATCAATTGAACAACGGTTAACACAAACGTTACCTTATACCATTTAATCTGAAGCACAATTTAATTAATAACAAGTACTTCCTGATAAGTAATATCCTGTTTAGCAAATAATTTTTACACAATCTTAACCTTAAAATTAAAATCCAATTAAACATGTACATGAATTTGAAGTATTCTGTGTATTCGCTCCGCATTAGCATGAACTTCCGCTTACAAATGAATTTGATGTTTAACATTAACATACTCCACCATTCATATATTATCCATTTATCTAATTACAAGAGCAAGATGTTCCAACAATTACTGAATTAATCGGGCAAGTACACGTATTTCCCACTAAAGTTGAAAACATTGGACACAGACATTTACTCCCTGAGACATATGCGTTTGTATTTGTACACTTACAAGCTCCTTATTACACAGTTTAACCTGTAATTACATTACACTAACAAGCACCTGACATTAAGGCAGATCCAATTGGACAACTACAAGTATTCGAATTATTTAGTGAATTAATTCCACAAGTACAAGCACTACCATTAACAAAAGCACCAGAAGTTTAACATTAACAAATTCCTCCACTCATAATCTACCCAGTGATCTAATTACATACGCATAACGTCCCAACTATCTGAGAATTTACTGGGCATATACAACTATTTCCATTTTGAATTGAATAAATTGGACAAATACAGGAGCCTTCTGAAACAAAGGCGTTGATAGTCGAACAAACACAAATTCCTTAAATTAAGGTAGAATCAAGTGGACAACTGCATGTATTTGAAATGTTTAGACTATTAATTCCACATGTGCAAGCGTTATTAGAAACAAACGCACCGGATGTATATGGCGGCTCGAAAAGTAAACTTACGATAAAATGATGTGGTTGTGTGCTTATTTTTTAATCATAAATGATTTGAATTGCTTGTAATAATATATTAAAAAATGGTTCTTATATTTTGCTTCTAAGTAAAGTTTGTAATTTCTACCTTATCATTAATTGGTGAATAATTAATTTTCATTTTGAAGTGTCTTTATTATATAATATAAAGGTTGTTAAATTATAGAAAATGGAAATCCAAAAATTGAAAATTGCTCAAACAAATCATTTACAAATTATCATTATTATACTAATTACGCCATAATATATTCAATATTTGTAAATTAAAATTACCACTTCCAATATATAATGGCGCCATATTGATATCTCAATACATAACTCTAAAGACCATGACTTACTTAAAAATAATGATTTAAATACAGTTAATGATACAAATTTTGTGTCTTAAAACATAATTTAAATCGTTTAAATAACAAAATATGAAATTAAAAAATAGAAATATATAGGGAAACTACAGAGTGAAATGATCTGATAGCTCAGTAATCACTGTGTCAAGCTTTCATATTAATACAGTACAAAAACTACAAATGTAACTCCGTTAAGTCTCTCAATAAATAATTTTTATATAAATATGAAGCCTCAAAGTTAATGAAAATAATTGCGTGTGTAATAAGTCAAGTTCAAAACAATAACAACTTTCTAGTTCCTTCACGTTTGTTTTGTCTTCTTTCCATTTTCTAGATCAAAATAACAAAAGTTGTTTCTATACGCCATTGATTGCCATTTAAGTATTTAATGTATTAGGATATAACTAATACAAATGAAGTTATTTGTTCATTTTGTATTTTTAAAGTTAACAAATCATAAATATCTTCTAAGCTTGTATAATATTTTATATTTCTTTTATAGTGTCATACCATACTATTAAAATAAGTTGAAAACTATTCATTGTTTAAATTTTTCAAAAATATAATAAATATAAAGCATAAATACATTAGTCATTAGCAATAGAGTAATACCTAGTTCTGGGTAGGTATCGCGGTTGGTAGTACAGAAACTGAATGATGCTTAAATTGTATTAAATTTACAAAATATTAATATCACGATAGCCTGGCTGTTAATTGTCACGGTATAAAAAATAAATAATACTGAATTACGGAGTACGCTATATATACAATACATACTTTCCCGGTCCAGCAGGTGGCTACAAATTTAAATTGCTTCCACTTCACTTAGCTATATTTTATATCAAAAATCGAACAGAAATACACATACGACAAAAAGAAAAAATTATTTTAATATAGATATAATAAACAAACTCATATTAATTTATTAGACCAATATTATTTTTATCATATTTATTTCGAGCCGCCATGGATGTATAGCAGTTGCAAGAACCATTAATAACATATTAACCAGTTATACTACAAGTACAAACCCCACTTATCACGATTGAATTTTATGGACAAATACAAACATTATCTTAAATAATAGAGTTTATATTTGTACATTAGCAGATTCCATTTATTGATTATTAACCAGGTATTGGACAAGTAACTTTGGCGCATAATCCGTTTGTATATTGGAAACCATTATTCGAAACGCATGATATTTAGGCAGTTAAATTTGTAATGATATTCTATTGGTGCTGAATAGTTACGTTCATTTATTTTATTAAATTTTATTGGTCTGATATCAAAGAATTGATAGCTGATATATTATTATTAATTGCAACTATTTCTGAGTTTACGGTTGATATTTCTGTATTAATTAATGAAATATTTCTGTAAATGTTTGTGATATTTGAATTTAAAGTTTAAATTTAAGAATTAAGTGTTGTTATTTGAGATGTATGAGTTATTGTTTCTGTATTTAGAGTTTCTATATTGCTATTAAACGAAGAAATATTGTTATTAATTACAATTATACTGGACTTTAATGAAGTAACATTAGCAATTAAATTCGAAATATCAGCTTTCTCAGTATTTATTTCAGAATTAATAGTTTATAACTTTAATGTATGTTATTATTAACTATCTTCAATTCCTGTTAATTTATCAACTAAATTAATGCATTATGATCCGTTTATAATGAATCCTTATTCACAGATGCAATTACTTCCATTAAAAATGAATGGTTGCTCGCATTCAAGCTAATCGTTTCGAATTTTCCCATTTATTAGTAAATCAACACATAATCCGTAACTAATATACTAAGAACCACATAAAATACAATTAATTGATGTTTATCCTTGTACAGTGACATCTTTTGATGCTTATCCCAGGTTATTTTCGATGTTTGCGCAGATTTAGACTTTGTTTAATGAAATTTCAACCGTTTTGCTGCAACTTGAAGATAAAATGGCATTATTCAGTTGTGGGTTGAAGAAATACGCGCTTATGTTGCATTGGGAAATCTGGAATGAGATACTTTCAAATATTTAAACTATAATAGCTGCCGCGTGCTCGGCCTGAGTTCTGAGCATCACTAAACTATTTAACATCTCTATATACTATGTGGCTTCAACAACGAGCCCTGAAACATTGAGCCCGTTAGCAGCGAACGTTGTAATTGATTATTCAATTAACACATTGCATTTAATGCAAATAAGCCCTCCAAACGTGATTTGGTTTTTAATTGAGACGTTTAAACTGCAGTTTTGAACTGAAATGGAGCTTGTTTGCCCAAATAGTTAAAACGATGACATTTCAGGTGTTAAGAATCTGAGCGTTATTTGAACACTCTGAGCAGATTAAACTGTGAGAAAGACACTTGAAATCACATTCTCGTTCACAATTACGTTTTAGTTCATGACCACATTATTTAAGGATTGTTGCTTTATACAAAAAAGCTGCTTATTTTGGTGTAGAATTTGCAAATTATTGCACAATTACGTGGACTAAAGCTATTTGAGCTTCTGATTAACAGGCGAAGAAGTTTGCGCGTTTATTATAAGAGAAATAATCCGAACATTTGATTATTAGAGGAAGCGGAATAAACGAAATGTCATATAAATATTCATAACACATTTTTAGAGCAGATTGCAATTCTAAGATTCGTCAAATTTCTTTGGTACCTAAGTATCATCATAGTTTAATTAACATCGTATCTGAATTAAATAATGAGAAATCTATTTGAAGTAAAAACCATTTCAAAAAAGGATAAGAAATATAATGACTTACTTAACTGATAACTATCAGAGTTATTTAGTTAAGTTACGTATAGTTATGCAAATAACGATAAAATTTAAGAAATTTAGCCAGCAAAAATAGTCTTTATAGACTATTTTAGTCAGCATATTTCTTGAACTGTGTGATTTTATATTATATTATGTATATGATTTATTATGAAGTATATAAAATAATCCACTTTAATTATTGTTACCTAAATAAAAATAGCATATTCAACAGGAATTTGATCTTGTTTTAAATTCTTTAACATATAACAATATAATGACTAAAATATAATTCTAATGCTGTTAATATAAATATTTTAACTATAAAATTAAGTGCTCATAAGCTAAACCTGATTATTTATGCTAAATAGTTTCTGATGATTCTGGATTTTACTTAGAACTAGAAAATACAAACAAATTTGATATATTATGTTTCAAACGTAGTTATTATAATTCTAATTAAAATAGAACAGCATTATTTGGAATATTGTGTGCTCTATAGCATGTAAATCATAATTAAATAGTTGATTTTTAACTAAACAATCGTTCAGTTTTTGGTTACTTAAACGGTGTAATGAACAAATTAATATTAAATACTTATTCAAATACATAAGTAGAAAACGTATAAAATATAGACTTGTTATTTCATACAGTTGAACAAGCACAATATTATTATTTGAATTTCAGCTTTAAATCAAACTTTGATTCAAGATTTGCGAAGAGACTGACTGTCGAAAGCAAAAAATACTATGATTTAGGTTATTTTGGTGATAATATACCCACATGGCAACAATAAACTGATTATGACATATAAAATCGTAAGTTTATTAATTTTGGTTTTCACTGTGACTTTATAGGCTTAAAACCTGGTAATATAAATAAATAAAATAGCTTAAAGAACTCTAAAGTTTCGGGAATTTATAAAATGAAATTTACTGATTATTTGTTCGATTATGTTTGCACAATCGTGTCTGACGAAAATGGATTTTATCTAGAGATTTTAAATTTGAAAAAAGAACAGGTAAATAGTTATAAAGCCAGGTTTAACTTAGACGTGAATAGAACAACTTTGTATGGGATAATGCGAGCTCTACAAGTCGTTGAGCCGGTAAGTTCTGTATTATTTCGTTTATAAAATTAAAATGTGGTTGAAATGTTAAACTAAATAAATGGCAAGTCTATATATTATATGATATAACACAGGGATATTTTTGACTGTATTTTGAAATACACAAAAATATTTTTTAAATTTGTAGCTTTGCAGAGCGTAGAATAAACATTTCTTGACAGATTAACAAATAATATCGAATAATGTATTACCGGTTCAGAATCCTATATTGCATCCAATAACGATTAAATTAATGGTTAAATTTCAAAAAAATCCACCCAAATATTTAATAAAGTAACTGAAAAATAAATCTAATTTCGTTTTCAGCCTTAAACTTTAACAAGAACTAATTTACAAAAAGAAAAATAAATAAACGAATCAGAAACAGAACCAAATTTCACCAAAATATTTCAGTTACAGAATTTAACGGCCGAACACTAAAAATATATTCTTAAAGTTCTCATGGAATAGAACGTTATATTTAAATTTTAAGGTGAAACAAAGTGATTTTTAGGCATACATTGTTGAGTAATTATTAATAAAGGCAATGTACCGGTCGTTATTTTTCTCTGGTCCATCTTTTCTATCTTCTTTCTTTTGTTTTGGAGATCTTTTTATTGATAAGATTAATTATGGACATTCCTCTTACAAAATAGCTTGGATAGCGTTTAAAGTACGCATTATAATGCAAATGATTAATTAAATTTTATTATAATATAACCGCCGAACAGCAAAAATAAATCAGAAAAGTTCTCATGGAAATGGACGTCTCGTTTTTACTAAAGAGCAGCGCGAACGTAAAGTGATTTAAATAGTAAATAACAAATAATAATATTTGCGATTAATAAATATATGAAATCCGTATTAATAGTTATTTATAATGTGAATCATCAATCTAAACATCAATAATTTAAGGTATATTTTATGTGCGCCCATAAGTGAAGCAGCGCGCCAGCTAGTACGAACACGTGCCATATTTCATGAGAACAAAATATGCCTGGAATTAAGTTTGGTTTTTACTTGGCGAATACTATCAGCCCAACTGAGTATGATACTCCACCCCAAAATGTGAACCAAACTACTTATGATCCAGCTTTTTAGAGCATCGTATGGATTAAGATGCACGGTGACCAGCCCATGAGGAGGTACATCCAGTTGAAGATGGACTGGGAGACCGAGTGGCGCAGGACCATCTTCATGCACACGCCGCAGGTCAGGATGAAATACATGTAGACAGTGACTGCCCAGCCAAGCGCGCCTCCCACGATCACCAGTGCGAAGGGAACGGTGGAGCCCGCGATCGCGAAGAAGATGCCCTGGTGGTCCACGAGCCGGAAGATGCGGTACAGGTTGATCGAGATGCCCGAGCGCAGGCCGAAGTAGTGGTACAGGGCGGACCCGAAGAGCATGATGCCGAGGCTGATCCCATACAGCACGAAGGAGATCTTCTTCGTGACCGAGTCAGACCTCATGAACATGTACGCCGCCCCAAACACGCACGCGACCCCGCCAAGAAGGTGGCTCCAGATGTTGAAGAGCTCATTGGTGACCGCGTCTGGTGCGTAGTTCTTGTTGCGAATCCACAGCGAAAGCTCCTTTCTGGACATCTTCGAGAAGTCCGGGTCGAACTTGGAAGCGAATCCATTTTCATGGAAATTTACTTCTTGAGATTCTGACGTATCTGAATTATCATCTGAATTATACTTTATTTATTTTGTGTAAGCACCCAACATTGGTGTGAAATGTGATGAATTGTTATCATAATTGAACCGTGTGTACAAATTTTAAGATTATTTACATTACTGAATAATTAAAATGTATATAATTTAAACTTTATAAATGATAATTACATACTACATGTATAAGTATCATCAATAAAATTGAGTCAATACATCAGGTATCACATAAATATATTTGTATCCACTTTGTACATGAAAATAGTATTTCTTATTTATGAAATTATTTCATTCATGTATGATTTAAATGAAATAATTATTTATATATAAAATACCTACTTATTCAACAAAGCCTAATATAAATAAAGGCCTGATAATAACATCAAATTAACAGATACTATTCTAGCTCTTATTCACCGAAGAAGTGTAAAATAAGTAATCGTAAACTACTAAGTTATTGTACAGTAAGTTACGATGAACGAATTCAAAGATTGTATAGACATGTAAATTAGTTCAGTAAGTTAACTTTCCTAATAATTCATTCTTAAGCTTGTACAACGATGCTCTACTGAAGTAACAATTTCCGATTATTAATTGAACAACTGTTTTAGTAAGTATGCGGTAGAAGATTAATTGAGTTGAGAGGTTTATTTTATGTTATTAATTTTGTTGAAACGAAATAATGTTAAGCTTGTCAGTATTTCCACTTCGCACCTAACAAAAATAATGCCAACAATGAATGAAAGCATCTATGAAACCCATACATAATTATTTACTCCATAATTCTACAATAACATTAAAACTTTGACTGAAGTAAGAAAAATGTAGAAATATGGAGGGCATTCTAGATTAACTAAATCAGAATTCGATAAATACTTAATGATACTATTTACAATGATGATATCAGGTAAAGAGCGAGGATCTGTCTAATATAATTGGTCTAAGAACACTAAAATACGCAATTAGTTTATAGCTGATGAAGTTGGAATGTCTTGCAGAGAATGGGAGGAAATACATTCGAATGTCTGTTATGGTCATATTAAATTGTTATTAGATTAACCTGAAGAAGAAATCGATACAAATTTAGACGGTATAGAATCTGATGAAGAAGAATCTGAAAATTCTGACTATGAATATGACGAAGATGATCTAGAAGAACTAAATAAAATATTTAATGATCATGAAGAAGAAGTTTTGAGCTAAAATAAACCAAAAGAAACCAAAGTTCGAAATTCTGTATCAAGAGTTTAAGATTTTTCTAACTGCACACTATTCTGTGATAATTATTATGGTACAATTGACGTAGTTGAGTATATTAAATCAATAGGGCTTGAATATGTTGGAACTTTTAGACCAAGTCGACTTGGTAAAGAATTATCATAAAATTTAGAGAAGTTGTAATTGAATTAAGTTGTTTAATATCCTGTGTTTAAAGAAGTAAAACTAAAGAAAACGACTAAATAAGTTCTAGTTAAAGATGTAAACGTCCTTTAATGGTAATGCAAAAAGTAGAAAACTTTAACCATGATATATACAAAATCAAAATTTGTGAAATAACCCTGTTAAATGTAAGAATTTGTAAGTTCTCGTGGTATTCCCAGAGAACAACCTGAAATAGTTCGTTACTACAATAATAATTATAAAGGAGTTGATTACGTAGACCAACTTACAAAAAATATTAAGTTTCCAGGACGATGTACTCGTTGGACCACAAGGATGTTTATTTATTTTATGTAAGTAATATTAGTTAATGGGTTTTCTTTGATGAAATTATTGCAGCCAGAATATAAAGAAATTAAAATAACGGATTATGTTGAAAGCATAATTGATTAAATGAAAATAAATCTAACAAAATATGAAATTAAAGCTACACCACGAAAAATTGAAGGTTGTAACCAACCAGTAGTAAGCCCAATTAAAGGACCAGTAATAGAAGCATATAAACACTATCATGTATATACAAAAGTAAGTGCGTAATGTGTCGGCTGCAAATAATGTAATAGCAGATATGTGTGTTCGTGCAAAGGATATCATTTGTGTCCAGAGTGTTATAAAACGCATATTAGTGAATAAAATGACATAAGAGGGTACACACACATTTATAAAAAATGAATAAAGTGATTTAAAATACGAATAATATGTTTTAATATATATTGAACACAAAAATAGTAATTTACCTATTAAATGGTTGAAGTCGTTTTCGAGAATTTTGTTAATTATTTGCGAAGTGGAAATACTGACAAGCTTAACATTATTTCGTTTCAACAAAATTAATAACATAAAATAAACCTCTCAACTCAATTAATCTTCTACCGCATACTTACTAAAACAGTTGTTCAATTAATCTTTGATCTTGAAAAAAGAATTACTAGATAATTTTGAAGCTATTGAGATAGGTGAGATATCAGGAAGTAATTAATGAAAGAATATAATAATTGCATAATTGCATAATAATATAATTACATAATTTGTAATACCTCATTTTCTTGCCAAAATTTGTTTCATCTTAAATAATGGATCTTTTTGTAAATAATCGTTGTATAATTTGAAGATGGAATCGCATTCTGTCATTTACATCGCTTATTCTTATAGTTCTTATTCTTCAACAATTAGTGGTAAAAGCAATTCAGACTTTGCTAACGCATCTGGTGTGGCTATTGATTACAATTCGTTAACACATTCAACCAGAATATTGTATGCATTAGTACTTGTATCTAATATTTTTTAAATCATAGTCTCCATTGTCCTAGTAACGGAGTCCAAATCTAAAAGCTTAAATTTGATACATTCTCTAATATCATCGAATGCGTTCACTAATTGTTAAACAGTCTCGCATGATTTTGCGCTTTATACAATTTTCTAAAATTTGGCTTCTAATTCTTTGACCATGGCGATATCGTTAATATTTGGATTTCTAAATGTTTACTAATGTTCAACCACCATGTCTAGTGCTTCTATAAATGTATCTGATTCCTTAAGAACAACTTGTTTATAGTTATTAATATATTTTACGTCATATGAAGGCATGCAACGAACATTTGTTGTAGAATCGAAAGCCGCCAAAGTTTCGATAATATCAACATATCCTTTTACGTCGAAAACGTAATCACATCTTTAAATATTGAGTAATTTACCTCTGTATTCAGCGTAAGCATCTTAAAGTTATTTTAGTAAATCAGAATATTCTGCTATGATTAGTTTTGTGGCTTTTCCGCCTAAAACATCTTGCATTCTGTTGATTTGTTCTTAATTTTCAAATTGCATTTCTTCTTAAATTGCTTCCTCTTATGAGCATATGAATTAATCTATGTCTGATTTGATTTTTGCTCTGTCTTTATCGTTTTTAGCTTGCATTTATAGTATGAGCATGTCTTGTAGTCTTTTATCGAAATCTTCTTAACTAAGACCTACTTATTTTCTTTTTGCTACGCGCGATCTTGAGTTGGTGCGTGTAGACTTTCTGGTTCGTTTTGATTGTTATCTGCTTGAACCTGCGCTTTGTGTTAAGCTTGCTTGTGCTTTTATTGCGTTGTTTCCGAATTCTTTGAGCAGTCCTACAAGTTCTGAGATGTCTCGTTCGATGTATTCTTTGAATATTTTTTCTAGTTCTTTTTCTCCTGCGTTGGTGAGTTATTCTTGAATTTCTGTTTCTTTGATTAAATACGGAATGAGTAGGTCAGCGATTGCGAGTGCTTCGGTGGATCCGTCTTCTTGTAGTTGTCCGATTCTTTCTGCGATTGCGTTGTACATGACAGTGGATGCGTCCAGGATGCGTTATCTGAGTTTTTCGAGTGTGGCTTTGTCCATGGAAGGCAGATACTGTGTGTTTTTTATTTTGTTGAATTCGTCGTAGTTACTTGGGAGTGGTGGAGTTTCGTTGTTTTTAACGCACGTGATGATGTTTTGTTCGTTTTGTTGCATTTCAAATAGAATTTTTAGCGCTTCTTTTGCTTCTGGTGAATCTATTTGTCCCAGAACGTCAATTTAGTCGTTTATTTGCTGAACGAAGTCGTTCGCGTACTTTATCAGCTTCTGCTTCAGTTCCGTTCTCAGTTGAGTTAGTAACTGAGCTGTTTCAACCGGTGTGTCCTTTATACGGCACTGGTCAACGAGCGGTTCCAGCTCCTTACCGGGGATTACGTGGGCCGTTTGCCTGAACTCCATTATCCTCTTCATCACTTCCGCGCGCATTGAGTTCATCTCGTCGTTTTGGAGCTTCTTGTAGTTGGCCAATATTGTGTTAATGGAATCGTTTTGCTCGCAGTACTGTTATAAAAGGTCGTTAGATGCAGCTTAAATGTTTTATAATTTACTGTTGATTTCGGATAAATGCTGTTGGAGCAGCTTCACGGTGTCGAGCGCGTTTTCGGTGCCAATGGCCGTGAGCATGTCAATCAGTTGCTGCGTTTCAAGCTATTGTGCAGTTAAGCTCTCGATGGCCTTGTCTTGCAATAATTAGCGCTTCAGGCTGTTTTCGTACTCGGCGTTGATATCCGCGATGTCCTGCGGTAAATTCTACTTCTTGAACTAATCTAAGAGCAGTGCTAATTGGTTAATGTCAGCCGCCTCGGATATCTGCTTTTACAATGACTACCAGTTTTAAAGCAGCTTCTCCAAGTCGGCTGCGGCTTTCAGCGCCTCCTTCGTCCCGATTTTCTTGTACTTTGCGATTTCGTCTTGCAGCTTGCTAATGGAGTCGGTGACGTCTTGAAGCAGCTTTCCGCGCAGCTGTTCTTTTTTGTTGGATAGTTAAAACGCGCTCATGATTTCGTCGACTTTCTGCGGGGTGTTGTACAATTTGTAAGCGTCTGTAATGCCTTGCAGCTCCTTTTGGTCTTTGGCGTCCGCGACTTTCTTTTTGAATTCCTGTTCTTGTTTCAGCAGCTGTTCCAGTTGTTGGATAGCGGCCAAAGCGTCTTTGGTCCCGACTTTTTGCAAGTCTGCGATGTGCTGCTGTATCTTAGCTATTTGGTCGTCAATTTAAGCTAAAAGCTGCGACTGTAACTGGGCTTTCTGAGCGTCTTCTTCGTATTTCTTCATCGTTTCTTCGATTAAGTTTTCGGTGTCTCTTTGCTTATACTATTGAAGTTGCACTGCTTATTCACCGTCCTTTGCATTTCGTATCTTTTCTTATCCTTCCTACTCTTTAATTATTTTTTCCAACTCATTGGCTGACTATTCTGCCTCTTTTGTTCCTTTTTCCGCAAAGACAGCAACTTATCTCTTAAACTTTTTAGATATTCGGCAGATTACTACTATACCTTCTTAAATTACCTTATCTATAGTATCTTTCAGCGACCTTTCTGTCAAAGCACGAAGGGTTGTTCCTCTCATGCCACGCATTGTGTTCATCAAAATATCGATTACATCTTCCACTATTGGCCTTCTGGGCCAAATTTGCACAGGTCTTTTCCAACTCGATTAGAAGACTTATGTGCTCCAAATCTGGTTTTTAACTTCTTATTGTTTCTTCATGAAGTTGTTATTTTCCTCACAGATGAAGGCAGATTGTGTTTGTATTTGTTGTTTAGCCGAAGGCAGTTGGTTTATCAACTTTGGAAAGACCCTTCACCGCGAGTTCTGGCTTCTTCTCCAGCGCCGTTTCTATCATCACAGAGTAGGGCATGCGTTCGAACTGATACTCGGTGGGCTTCACCTGCATTTGGTTCTTGACGCATTTGTTGTACGGCACCAGCAGCTCGGCGAGCAGATTGCTGCACTCTTGTTCCAGCTTTATACTCCTTCGGATCGCAGTTGGCTTTAGATCTGCAAGTGCGTTGAGTTTGTCCTGCGCGGCCTTTTGATCCAACTCCCGTGTGTCTCATCAACATCAAGTCGTCTATTTGTTTCTGGATTCGGGCCTTTTCTTCTGGGGTCTTTGCTTCTTGTAAAGCAGCCAGTAGCTGTTGCATCTGGAGCTCGTACTTATTCTGCGCGTCTGCCGCTTCTTTGGCCGATTGCGCTCTCTACTATTATGCTTTAATAAAATTGATATCGTTTTCGTACGTTTGATTGATGTTATCAATTTTTTGTTATAAGCCGAATTCTGAAATCTGTTATCTGCAGTTTTATCAGCTGGCCTTCTTATTCGGAATTCTGAATATCTGTAAGTAGTTATTGTTGTTACTGTAATAGCTTTTCCAAGTCGGCTGCGGCTTTCAGCGCCTCCTTCGTTCCGATTTTCTTGTACTTGCTATTTCGTCTTGCAGCTTGTTAATGGAGTCGGTGACGTCTTGAAGCAGCTTTCCGCGCAGCTGTTCTTTTTTGTTGGATAGTTAAAACGCGCTCATGATTTCGTCGACTTTCTGCGGGGTGTTGTGCGATTTGTAAGCGTCTGTAATGCCTTGCAGCTCCTTTTGTCTTTGGCGTCCGCGACTTTCTTTGAATTCCTGTTCTTGTTTCAGCAGCTGTTCCAGTTGTTGGATAGCGGCCAAAGCGTCTTTGGTCCCGACTTTTTGCAAGTCTGCGATGTGCTGCTGTATCTTAGCTATTTGGTCGTCAATTTAAGCTAAAAGCTGCGACTGTAACTGGGCTTTCTGAGCGTCTTCTTCGTATTTCTTCATCGTTTCTTCGATTAAGTTTTCGGTGTCTCTTTGCTTATACTCGTTTAGAAGTTGCACTGCTTATTCACCGTCCTTTGCATTTCGTATCTTTTCTTAATATCCTTCCTACTCTTTAATTATTTTTTCCAACTCATTGGCTGACTATTCTGCCTCTTTTGTTCCTTTTTTCCGCAAAGACAGCAACTTATCTCTTAAACTTTTTAGATATTCGGCAGATTACTACTATACCTCTTAAATTACCTTATCTATAGTATCTTTCAGCGACCTTTCTGTCAAAGCACGAAGGGTTAAGTTTCCTCTCATGCCACGCATTGTGTTCATCAAAATATCGATTACACTTCCACTATTGGCCTTCTGGGCCAAATTCGCACAGGTCTTTTCCAACTCGATTAGAAGACTTATGTGCTCCAAATCTGGGTTTTTAACTTCTTATTGTTTCTTCATGAAGTTGTTATTTTCCTCACAGATGAAGGTAGATTGTGCTTGTATTTGTTGTTTAGCCGAAGGCAGTTGGCTTTTATCAACTTTGGAAAGACCCTTCACCGCGAGTTCTGGCTTCTTCTCCAGCGCCGTTTCTATCATCACAGAGTAGGGCATGCGTTCGAACTGATACTCGGTGGGCTTCACCTGCATTTGGTTCTTGACGCATTTGTTGTACGGCACCAGCAGCTCGGCGAGCAGATTGCTGCACTCTTGTTCCAGCTTAGCGTACTCCTTCGGATCGCAGTTGGCTTTTAGATCTGCAAGTGTTGAGTTTGGTCCTGCGGCCTTTGATCCAACTCCCGTTGTCTCATCAACATCAAGTCGTCTATTTGTTTCTGGATTCGGGCCTTTTCTTCTGGGGTCTTGCTTCTTAAAGCAGCCAGTAGCTGTTGCATCTGGAGCTCGTACTTATTCTGCGCGTCTGCCGCTTTGCCGATTGCGTTTCTACTATTATGCTTTAAAAAATTGATATCGTTTTCGTACGTTTGATTGATGTTATCAATTTTTGTTATAAGCCGAATTCTGAAATCTGTTACTGCAGTTTTATCAGCTGGCCTTCTTATTCAGAATTCTGAATATCTGAAGAGTTATTGTTGTTACTGTATTGCTTTCTCCAAGTCGGCTGCGGCTTTCAGCGCCTCCTTCGTCCCGATTTTCTGTACTTTGCGATTTCGTCTTGCAGCTTGCTAATGGAGTCGGTGACGTCTTGAAGCAGCTTTCCGCGCAGCTGTTCTTTGTTGATAGTTAAACGCGCTCATGATTTCGTCGACTTTCTGCGGGTGTGTGATTTGTAAGCGTCTGTAATGCCTTGCAGCTCCTTTGGTCTTTGGCGTCCGGACTTTCTTTTTGAATTCCTGTTCTTGTTTCAGCAGCTGTTCCAGTTGTTGATAGCTGCCAAAGCGTCTTTGGTCCCGACTTTGTAAAGTCTGCGATGTGCTGCTGTATCTTAGCTATTTGGTCGTCAATTTAAGCTAAAAGCTGCGACTGTAACTGGCTTTCTGAGTTGTCTTCTTCGTATTTCTTCATCGTTTCTTCGATTAAGCTCGGTGTCTCTTTGCTTATACTACTTAGTTGCACTGCTTATTCACCGTCCTTTGCATTGCATCTTTTCTTAATATCCTTCTTCTTCTTTGATAATTTTTCAAGGTATTTCGCATATTGTTCTGCTTCTTTAGTCCCTTTCTTCGTAAGGCCAGCATTTTTTCTCTTAAGTTCTTTAGATAGTCGTCTGACTATTATTGTATCTAGTTAGCGGCTTTATCTTTTGTTTCTTTCAGCGACCTTCTGTCAAAGCGCGAAGGGTTAAGTTTCCTCTCATGCCACGCATTGTGTTCATCAAAATATCGATTACACTTCCACTATTGGCCTTCTGGGCCAAATTCGCACAGGTCTTTCCAACTCGATTAGAAGACTTATGTGCTCCAAATCTGGGTTTTTAACTTCTTATTGTTTCTTCATGAAGTTGTTGTTTTCCTCACAGATGAAGGTAGATTGTGTTTGTATTTGTTGTTTAGCCGAAGGCAGTTGGCTTTTATCAACTTTGGAAAGACCCTTCACCGCGAGTTCTGGCTTCTTCTCCAGCGCCGTTTCTATCATCACAGAGTAGGGCATGCGTTCGAACTGATACTCGGTGGGCTTCACCTGCATTTGGTTCTTGACGCATTTGTTGTACGGCACCAGCAGCTCGGCGAGCAGATTGCGCACCTGTTCCAGCTTATGTACTCCCGGATCGCAGTTGGCTTTTAGATCTGCAAGTGCGTTGAGTTTGTCCTGCGCGGCCTTGATCCAACTCCCGTTGTCTCATCAACATTAAGTCGTCTATTTGTTTCTGGATTCGGCCTTTCTTCTGGGGTCTTTGCTTCTTGTAAAGCAGCCAGTAGCTGTTGCATCTGGAGCTCGTATTTATTCTGCGCGTCTGCCGCTTCTTTGGCCGATTGCGCTCTCTACTATTATGCTTTAATAAAATTGATATCGTTCGTACGTTTGATTGATGTTATCAATTTTGTTATAAGCCGAATTCTGAAATCTGTTACTGCAGTTTTATCAGCTGGCCTTCTTATTCAGAATTCTGAATATCTGTAAGTAGTTGTTGTTACTGTAATAGCTTTTCCAAGTCGGCTGCGGCTTTCAGCGTCTTCCTTCGTCCCGATTTTCTGTACTTTGCGATTTCTTGTCTTGCAGCTTGTTAATGGAGTCGGTGATGTCTTGAAGCAGCGTTTCCGCGCAGCTGTTCTTTTGTTGGATAGTTAAACGCGCTTATGATTTCGTCGACTTTCTGCGGGTGTTGTGCGTGATTTGTGCCGTCTGTAATGCCTTGCAGCTCCTTTTGGTCTTGGCGTCCGCGACTTTCTTTGAATTCTGTTCTTGTTTCAGCAGCTGTTCCAGTTGTTGGATGGCTGCCAAAGCGTCTTTGGTCCCGACTTTTGCAAGTCTGGCGATGTGCTGCTGTATCTTAGCCATTTGTCGTCAATTTAAGCTAAAAGCTGCGACTGTAACTGGGCTTTCTGAGCGTCTTCTGTATTTCTTCATCGTTTCTTCGATTAAGTTTTCGGTGTCTCTTTGCTTATACTGTTTAGAAGTTGCACTGCTTATTCACCGTCCTTTGCATTTTCGTATCTTTTCTTAATATCCTTCTTCTTCTTTGATAATTTTTCAAGGTATTTTCGCATATTGTTCTGCTTCTTTAGTCCCTTTCTTCGTAAGGCCAGCATTTTTTCTCTTAAGTTCTTTAGATAGTCGTCTGACTATTGTATCTAGTTAGCAGCTTTATCTTTTGTTTTCTTTCAGCGACCTTTCTGTCAAAGCACGAAGGGTTAAGTTTCCTCTCATGCCACGCATTGTGTTCATCAAAATATCGATTACACTTCCACTATTGGCCTTCTGGGCCAAATTCGCACAGGTCTTTTCCAACTCGATTAGAAGACTTATGTGTTCCAAATCTGGGTTTTTAACTTCTTATTGTTTCTTCATGAAGTTGTTGTTTTCCTCACAGATGAAGGTAGATTGTGTTTGTATTTGTTGTTTAGCCG
>CAXDID010001070.1:0-38049 GCA_963988835.1 Hexamita inflata
CTTTCTGCCAGTCGTATGGCGGCGCCACTCTCGGCCACTCTCGCGAAAATACTGTTGCACCGAATGTCCAGCCGAACGCAATTTGATGGCATCGCGGTGTTTCGACAAATGTCCGACACGTTGATACAGCGGGTTCGTCTTTTGATAATTGTTGCAAAAGTGTATTCAAAACCGAATCGAATAATAACATGATCGATTCTTAAAATATTTTTACAAATCTTCGTTTCAACTGCAATGTGTCGATAAATGTTTCAACGTGTCAGAGTCGACAGCGAATAGTAACACGACGCTTTTCCGAACCAGTGCGGGTTTCATCCGCGTTCAAAACAACCCGGTTTCCAAAAAGTCCGTGTAAACCGAATCGAATAATAACACGATCGATTCTGGTACTTCAATCTTAGAGGCCTTCGCTGGACCCGCGTCGGTGTCGCAGAAACATACCACTAATTCTCTGAACTTCTATCGGCGCCTGCGTTACTTTCGCCGGTCCTCATGAATCTAAGGCAAAGCGGCAGGCGTGCGTGAGTTGCTGCCGGATCGCGGAATGCTAGTTGCGGAAATCCACGAAAACGTTACTCGCGTTCGCGAAGCAATCTGCTTCTGTTGGCATTTCGGCCACGAGATTAAACGCAAGCGTTCACGAGCCCGGCGCCGGCTGTCGCCAGAAATGGAGAGCCGGCCAGATCTGTCTCCGTTCTGCTGAGCGACCTGCTGCTGGATATCGGAGATCCTCGTTCGCGGGACCAGACTTCGCGTTCAGCAGACGTTAACGCACTTTGGCTAGAGTACTTTCTGCCAGTCGTATGGCGGCGCCACTCTCGGCCACTCTCGCGAAAATACTGTTGCACCGAATGTCCAGCCGAACGCAATTTGATGGCATCGCGGTGTTTCGACAAATGTCCGACACGTTGATACAGCGGGTTCGTCTTTTGATAATTGTTGCAAAAGTGTATTCAAAACCGAATCGAATAATAACATGATCGATTCTTAAAATATTTTTACAAATCTTCGTTTCAACTGCAATGTGTCGATAAATGTTTCAACGTGTCAGAGTCGACAGCGAATAGTAACACGACGCTTTTCCGAACCAGTGCGGGTTTCATCCGCGTTCAAAACAACCTGGTTTCCAAAAAGTCCGTGTAAACCGAATCGAATAATAACACGATCGATTCTGGTACTTCAATCTTAGAGGCCTTCGCTGGACCCGCGTCGGTGTCGCAGAAACATACCACTAATTCTCTGAACTTCTATCGGCGCCTGCGTTACTTTCGCCGGTCCTCATGAATCTAAGGCAAAGCGGCAGGCGTGCGTGAGTTGCTGCCGGATCGCGGAATGCTAGTTGCGGAAATCCACGAAAACGTTACTCGCGTTCGCGAAGCAATCTGCTTCTGTTGGCATTTCGGCCAGGAGATTAAACGCAAGCGTTCACGAGCCCGGCGCCGGCTGTCGCCAGAAATGGAGAGCCGGCCAGATCTGTCTCCGTTCTGCTGAGCGACCTGCTGCTGGATATCGGAGATCCTCGTTCGCGGGACCAGACTTCGCGTTCAGCAGACGTTAACGCACTTTGGCTAGAGTACTTTCTGCCAGTCGTATGGCGGCGCCACTCTCGGCCACTCTCGCGAAAATACTGTTGCACCGAATGTCCAGCCGAACGCAATTTGATGGCATCGCGGTGTTTCGACAAATGTCCGACACGTTGATACAGCGGGTTCGTCTTTTGATAATTTGTATGCAAAAAGTGTATTCAAACCGAATCGAATAATAACATGATCGATTCTTAAAATATTTTTACAAATCTTCGTTTCAACTGCAATGTGTCGATAAATGTTTCAACGTGTCAGAGTCGACAGCGAATAGTAACACGACGCTTTTCCGAACCAGTGCGGGTTTCATCCGCGTTCAAAACAACCCGGTTTCCAAAAAGTCCGTGTAAACCGAATCGAATAATAACACGATCGATTCTGGTACTTCAATCTTAGAGGCCTTCGCTGGACCCGCGTCGGTGTCGCAGAAACATACCACTAATTCTCTGAACTTCTATCGGCGCCTGCGTTACTTTCGCCGGTCCTCATGAATCTAAGGCAAAGCGGCAGGCGTGCGTGAGTTGCTGCCGGATCGCGGAATGCTAGTTGCGGAAATCCACGAAAACGTTACTCGCGTTCGCGAAGCAATCTGCTTCTGTTGGCATTTCGGCCACGAGATTAAACGCAAGCGTTCACGAGCCCGGCGCCGGCTGTCGCCAGAAATGGAGAGCCGGCCAGATCTGTCTCCGTTCTGCTGAGCGACCTGCTGCTGGATATCGGAGATCCTCGTTCGCGGGACCAGACTTCGCGTTCAGCAGACGTTAACGCACTTTGGCTAGAGTACTTTCTGCCAGTCGTATGGCGGCGCCACTCTCGGCCACTCTCGCGAAAATACTGTTGCACCGAATGTCCAGCCGAACGCAATTTGATGGCATCGCGGTGTTTCGACAAATGTCCGACACGTTGATACAGCGGGTTCGTCTTTTGATAATTGTTGCAAAAGTGTATTCAAAACCGAATCGAATAATAACATGATCGATTCTTAAAATATTTTTACAAATCTTCGTTTCAACTGCAATGTGTCGATAAATGTTTCAACGTGTCAGAGTCGACAGCGAATAGTAACACGACGCTTTTCCGAACCAGTGCGGGTTTCATCCGCGTTCAAAACAACCTGGTTTCCAAAAAGTCCGTGTAAACCGAATCGAATAATAACACGATCGATTCTGGTACTTCAATCTTAGAGGCCTTCGCTGGACCCGCGTCGGTGTCGCAGAAACATACCACTAATTCTCTGAACTTCTATCGGCGCCTGCGTTACTTTCGCCGGTCCTCATGAATCTAAGGCAAAGCGGCAGGCGTGCGTGAGTTGCTGCCGGATTGCGGAATGCTAGTTGCGGAAATCCACGAAAACGTTACTCGCGTTCGCGAAGCAATCTGCTTCTGTTGGCATTTCGGCCAGGAGATTAAACGCAAGCGTTCACGAGCCCGGCGCCGGCTGTCGCCAGAAATGGAGAGCCGGCCAGATCTGTCTCCGTTCTGCTGAGCGACCTGCTGCTGGATATCGGAGATCCTCGTTCGCGGGACCAGACTTCGCGTTCAGCAGACGTTAACGCACTTTGGCTAGAGTACTTTCTGCCAGTCGTATGGCGGCGCCACTCTCGGCCACTCTCGCGAAAATACTGTTGCACCGAATGTCCAGCCGAACGCAATTTGATGGCATCGCGGTGTTTCGACAAATGTCCGACACGTTGATACAGCGGGTTCGTCTTTTGATATTGTTGCAAAAGTGTATTCAAAACCGAATCGAATAATAACATGATCGATTCTTAAAATATTTTTACAAATCTTCGTTTCAACTGCAATGTGTCGATAAATGTTTCAACGTGTCAGAGTCGACAGCGAATAGTAACACGACGCTTTTCCGAACCAGTGCGGGTTTCATCCGCGTTCAAAACAACCCGGTTTCCAAAAAGTCCGTGTAAACCGAATCGAATAATAACACGATCGATTCTGGTACTTCAATCTTAGAGGCCTTCGCTGGACCCGCGTCGGTGTCGCAGAAACATACCACTAATTCTCTAAACTTCTATCGGCGCCTGCGTTACTTTCGCCGGTCCTCATGAATCTAAGGCAAAGCGGCAGGCGTGCGTGATTTATTTATAAGTACTAATAATAAGTTTTGGCAACAGTATAAGAAACTGTAGACATTATTGTCCTACTATATCCTTATAAATATCCTTATAAATTTATATAGTGGAGCGAATATATAAAAGTTTGTTCAAAAATGATGAATGAAGCCCAATGCAACGCTGGATCGGACGGGAGGAAGTAACCGTCAATAATTGAAGATTTATAACATGAGTGAGAAGAGTTTAATAACTTTGAGTGAGTGAGTTTAATAACTTAGTTACTATAATCACATTTGTTTAAAAACTTATCCATTCATTCATTATTACACTTTTACTATTTCATGAAAACTACTAATTTACTTTATCATCAATTATTACAAAATACAAATGTTGGCTTCTATAATACTGGTTAAATAACTTACTTACAACACACACTCAATGTGTGCAAATAAAATAATAAATAATAACAATTAATATAATTATTGTTAAAATTCTAAATATTAAAATAACTAGTTAATATTAAATGAAATATATTTTTAGTAATAGTACAGAACTTAGTTATTCATTCACGTTGAATCAACTTAGAAGTCTGTTATAGATATTCAGGTGTACAACTACAATGTAAATATATTCGTGTTGTTCGGATTGGGCAGCGGCAGTCAAAATGTGGTCGACTCCGAAATTAACATAAGCCTTAACTTCCCTGTTTTCTAAGGCGCTCTGATATGCCTGCAGTGTAACGTGTACGTGACCAATTGCACTCTCGTGTTCGTCGCGACTGGGAAAGCGATATCCTGTGTTTTAGGCGAAGTCCTAAACGAAGTATCTATTTAGCAGACCTTCATACAATTTAGAATCTCCAGCTCCAACTCGTCCGGTATCGTGAACAAGGTAAGTAACTCGCCGGTGAACTTCTCAATCACAGACTGCAAACTGACTGGCGGTAACTTGATAGAAAGCGGTTACAATGGATACATTTCTTCTTTTGTGCTCATGCCAATAACCATTCTCGTAGATTCGTTTTAGGTTTGCGTGGGCAACACGAGCAGCTTTGGCAACCAAAGCGCTACCATTTCATAAAGCAAAACCGAAGTCCACTTTTGTGATATGTGCGGCGCGCAGTTCGTTGTGTATGGACTCTGCTTGGATTCCTTGAAGCACGGAACACAAGTAGGAGGCGTGCTGTAGTGCGATTACCCGTTTATATTTTTAGACAACCAGTGTTTTTGCGATTAGGGTTACGTGCTAGACTCGCTAACGTGCGTCAACATACTCCAAGCCTTGTTAAACGTCACCAGTACTGATACCAGCGCCTTGCAGAAGCGTGTCGACGATGTGGCCGCTGGACTTCTGGATTTGGACACACGCATTTACAACAACGCAAGCGAGCAGTACGCTCAGATTGGAAACACGCAGTTGGATTTAGAAAGCTAAATATCGTCTAACGTCTCGATGCTGAACAATCAAATACAGGCGAACGCACTGGCGCTCGAAAACAGTATAGCAAGTAACACTAGCTCTTTGCTAAATTCCCTCCAGTTGACGCAAGACGCCTTGGAATAGTATATTATCGACAACGCGACGGTCTTGGACTGGAGAATATATTATAATGTTTCTGCTCTTAATCAGTCTATATTGAATATAAGTCAAATAATGGAGTTGAACTTGCATTAAATTTAGCTTAATTTATCATCTTTCGACGCAAACATGTCCGATTTCAAATAGAATCAGTCTTAGCTTATATCTGATTTGGAAATAATATACTAATAATAGATTGACGAGATTGAATCAAATATTAGCTATTTTGTAAGATATATTAATTGTACTAATGTAATTGGTTAATAATTTGTAAATGACACTTGTTTAAATGTTAGTTGTTCCATTTTTGGTTAGTTAAGAGTTAACGGAATCTGTTCGTGCCCGAATTAAAATGCAATTGTTCAAAATAGTTCGTGTGTCTGCCCGAAGGATTCAAGTTTAATCGGCTTAACCTGCACCTGTCCAACATATTCAAGCTTAATTAATGATGAATGCGTTTGTGATGCAATTACTGGTAGAATAAAGAAAAACGGAGCGTGTGTTTGCCCAGTCGGACAAATCGAGGACAATAATTTGTGTAAATCAATCACCTGTCCGCCAGACTCCAACCTAGATAATGGAGTTTGCGTTTGTAACGTAATATCTGGACAAGTTATGGATAACGGAGAATGTAAATGCTCAACTGTCGGAGCTTTCGTTTACGGATCAGCATGTACGTGTGGCGAAGACTCAACAAATATATCAAACACTTGTGGTTGTCCAGCCAACTCAGCTTTAGTATCAGGCATCTGTACTTGTAACAAAATATCAGGATAAATAATGAATTCAGGTGAATGCAAATGTTAAACTCAGGGAGCACTTATTGATGATAATTAATGTACTTGTGGTGTTAATGGGCTAAATATTTCGAATTCGTGTAGTTGTCCAATTAATTCTACTTATATTGGAAATACATGCACTTGCACTGTGAATATTGGAGAAAGTCTAGTATTTGGAGTTTGTTAGTGTCAAGATGGCTATGTACTTTTGAACGGAACATGTTAACTAATTAAAATAATTAATATCAATAACATATCTTGTTAATAGGCTGTATATTATAATAATTTTGATATTTAAACTGTTTCTTACTAAGTTATCAGTGCAAGCAACTTTACTAATTTTTATGTGTTTAACAACGTGACAACTATTTAAAATGCATTTATTAACATATTAGATGGTGTATATTCTGGGTACATAAACCCATTGTTCTAAAATCAAACTACATATACTGGAATTAAAATATAACTTGGTTAGTAAATATTCAATAATAATGCCTTAATATCTATACAAAATTCACTAATTATTAATTAAATGAAAATTATTTCGTTAGAAGGTAAATAATTAATGGTAAATTCTGGTTCACCATGCATTATTTAGTAATCTGTTTATAACGGAATAATAAATGATTTGACAATAAACCTGAGCTATGCGATGTCATAAGGCAATATCACATTAACAAGGTCAATCCAACACACAAACATTACAGGCTACTAATTATTTGGAATGTACCAAAGCAATAGGATTATTGCAATGTTAACGTTAGAAGGAGCAAATATTCGCGTTTCAAAAACAACTATTTAACCTGAATTTTTTGACTGCGGTAATGGTTCGTATCTAGTATATTATTTAAATCCATATAATTATATGTATATTAATGATATTGCCATTATTGTTGGAAATAGTAGTTAAAATTTAATATTGTAGATGTGTAATTCATTTGGTATTATATTATTTTAGTAATAATCTAACACAACAATAAATATAAGCAATAGTATAATAGATAGTTATTTGCAGGTTAGTGGATTTAAATATTTTGGTTTAGTTGCCAGTATATCTTCAAAATCAAATATTACAGTTTCATAAATTTGTATGTAATTTTCTATTATTAATATTTTAACCTTAAATTTTTTTGGTCTGATTGGCGAAAATAAAGGTTAAAACGCAACATTATCATAATTAAGTATCATAATGACAATATAAGGTAATAGGAGTATATACTCCGGTTTATTTGGCATCGATGATGGTATCCAGTCCTAACTTTTTAACATTATTTTATAATAGAATCTTAATATTCAAAATTCTAGTTCATATGTTGGCACACTTTATGGTATTTAACAATCAAATATTAGTTTAATAGTAAATTGTAGTATTATGGATAGTAATATCAGTTAAGTTATAGCTTCTTCAGGTTCATTTTTGACCATTAATAATTTGTAAGTTGAAAATAGTATATTATAGGGAAATACTTGTAGTGCAATTGTTGGATCCTATACTGGTAAATCTGGAAGATAGGTACAAATATTAAATTCTAATATAGTTAAATGTAATAGTATATCAAAATATTAATATTCAGCTGGATTTATAGGCGTTGGAGATTTATATTAAAGCAAAATAATTATATATGACTCAAATGTAATATAGTGTAATATATAAGCAGTAAGTTCAAGAGCTGGGGGCTTTATTGGTGCAGTTCTATCACAAGAAGTAGATATTTAAAATTCATCTGTAATGTTAACTAATATTTCAGGGTTAAGTGAAGTTGGTGGCTTAATAGGATTCTTTTCACCAAGTTTTGGAACATCTCAAATTCTAAATTCAAATATAAAGTCAATTATAATTATAGCAAATTCTTCTTTTGGTGTAGTAATTGGTAAAAGTGAAAAGCCTATTAATATTACAAACTCATTTACAAATGGATTAAACTATGTTAACTCTATTTTGTAATTAAATTGTACATAAATTACAAACGTAGCGTTGTTACCTGGATGTTGAGTGACATATATTTAATAACATTTGACGTTTTTGAAGAATTTCAATGAGATTAATATATTTATATTAAGGCTTCAAGTTTGCCAGGTTTTCTGGCTGGCAGAGCTGAGATTTCATGGTAGGAGGAAGATTCCAGGAGATTTGGCATTTTAAACCTGGCCAGAAGGCTATGAATAAATTTATAAAACCTGGCTAATTGCCAGATAAATATGTATATATAAGATATATTCGGCACCAAGGCCGGTAATTTCAGTACTCATACATTCCAGTGCATTAATTACTCTGAGACACTTGTTCCATTGCGTTTATCAATTAATTAATTAACTGTTGTTATTTCAAATATATATAAATAATGCTCATTTTAATCAAAGTCTCTTTTTTATGCTTCCACGCAAAAATGAAGCAGTTTAATTGTTAGCGTCTTTTTTAAAAATATTGACACTCATTTTGACATGATTTTGAACATTCTAATATGATATTTATGCATTTGGTGATGGGAATGAATTGAAGCTGTTAATTTCAACCATATTAGGTAAATATTCTACATTTAATCATGTTAATGACATTAATATGATGGAATAAATACATATAATCTATTATTTGTGACATTACAGTGTATTAAGCTGATTTGATAGTAATAAGCTGGAAATATCAAGGAAAGTAAGTGATTGAGTGATAAAATACTGTTAAAATGTACTAAATAGCGATTATTGACGATATTATAAAATTAAATACATGTATTTAAGTCACAAAATATTAGGACTTGGGTTAGGGTTGGGGGGTAATACCAAATAAAATATTACATTACTTCTAAATCTCATAAAATTTGAAAATCAAAAAGTTGTCTGCATACATTTTATTGAAATATAACAAGGATTTTGCGGTAGAAAATGATTCACATAGAAATTGTAATATTTTAGAAATTTCCACACCATTTTGAGCACTTTTGATTTTAATCCACTCCATTAATATAACTATGTATCTGCAGAGTTCGTATTAGAATATGTATGAGAAGTCTAAGATTAAAAATAAAGTATCCCTTAAAATAAAATTGTTTCATTTGTATTGAAGTTAGTAAAGTTTAAAGTTAAAACTAATAAATGGGTAGCTATATCTTAAAAATCTCTGTCCTGAATATCAGTGTTTTATGAAAAATCGTTGGAAGCGAACATTAATAGCTTGCCGTCAATGCTTAGTTATATATTCAAATTATTGGTTTCAGCGGGAAGCAACGAGACTTTTTGTTATGATACGAAAGTAACATGGTGTCCAAACGCAGTTGAACAGCTCAGTTTTAGTTAAATGAACGAATCTCGCCATATGAGATAACTCATCAAATCTCTCATAAAATTTATAAATCCGAATAAACGCGATTATCACAAAATTTTTAAGAAGGCTCAAAGAGAATAATTAGCTTATTACTTACTAAATAAGGTAAATTAAGTTGTACAATCTCACCACGCCTAATCTTATTTAAAAATCCTACCTCTTATCTTATTATCAGTCATTGCTTCCACTTATATTACCGACGCACGTGAAAACTTATTACAACATAATACATCAGAAAAATTAATATCGCTGGTTTGTTTGAAACAAATAAATATGACATTATTTGATATAGTTGTCGGGAATATAAAATTTCAATAATACGTAACCCAAGAAGAGAAGTTCTTTTTTGCGTTTAGATGTATTGTTGAATTGTTGCTGTTGAGTGAGTCATGTTATTATTATATCATGCATTAACAATTCATAATGTTATGTATTTTAATGTTATTAGAGAAAAAGGGTGACCAGTATAGACGTAATTTACGGTGTGATGTCTTCTTATTATATGTATTGTTATTTTTGTATAAGGAATTTCAATATTCAATTGCATATAAATAGAATTATTGTATATACATATTGTATTATATGATATAAGATGTATAATATCACATTTCAATTAAGATTTTAGCAGTGGAGACTAAAAATAAACAATATTTTAAGCATGTAACGAGAACATGCTAGCTTTACTAGCTTTGTTAATATATATTGTCTATCCACTTTTCGACAGTTTAAATGTCCCATCTGTCATTTGCTACGTGAGTTTCATTAATTCTTTAAATTTTAAGAAGTTGATTTGTAATTTAGTTTGTGTTGGGCATTTGTTTGATTATTTCGCATTTATAATCAATAACGAGTATTTCCATTTGTTTTTAAATTGCTATGTATTAATTTGTGAGTACGAACACGTCCAGAACGTCATTGAAGTGTTTTTCGATTCCGACGAGTTCATTTTAGTCCGTGTGTGGTGTTGCGCTGATGCTTTTTGCCGTTTTCATTGCGATTGTTTTGTTTTCTAGTTTCCAGATGTCAATTTTGTTCCATTTGTTGCTCAAGCTGATTTGTCCGCATTCCTGGTGTGATGTGATGGCCACGCGTCCGGATCTGGTGAGGAATCCGTTTTGGCAGATAATTAGTCCGTCGATGTAGTCTATTGGCTGCCCGACTTTGCTTGTTTTGTATTTTCCGTTGAATTCGATTTCAAACAAACTTTTATTATTTATTTGAATGAAAAACGCACTATCCGAGCTCACAATTGGCAGGGCGTTAAATACGTTTATTTCTTTGTTGAAGATACTTACGTTTTAGAATATTGGGAGTAATAATTGGTGTGAAGTGGATGAGAACTGAATCCGGTTTTAGATTTGACAGTTTCTGTAAAAAACGGAATTCTAATCGAAGAAGAAACAAGAACTGTTCTAAACGAATAAAAACTGAGGACGCTGCAAAAGATTTATGAACAGTATTTGGAGCGGAACCCGGATTATATATTAGAATGGATAGAATAAGATAATAACGTGTTAAAATAGTGTGAACAATTTAAGAAAAGAAATGTTAAGAATATAAGCACAAGTTGAACCGTTAGTTTAATGATGTTGTTGTATTAGGATATTAACTCTAGAGTTTAGCTGATAAAAGTTTACCTCTGAAGGATAACTTATTCTGAATATGTTAAACTAAATTGATATTTTGTACATTGTGATTAAAATAACTATAAAAGCAGAAGGAAAAAAGAAGAATATTCACTTTACCATAAAAATTGATGGATTGGTAAGCTGTCATACAATTTTTCATTTAGCTTTGCTGAAAATTGATGTGTAGAACATCTTTAGATCACGCATATTGTACTTAACATTGGTTCTTACAACTATATCCCAGAAGTACTTACCCATTGATTCGACGATCTCACAGAGCTGTTTGTCAGTGAAATTCTGAAGAGTATCAATCAAGGCTTGGCCGTTGGGCTCCATGTAGCTGTGCAGCACGTTGATGATGATCTGTCTGTACTGGCAGAGCGTGAAAAGATTCTCGGATCTCACCTTACGCTTGCACATAACAGTCAATGGCTGACCGTTGGAGCTGAGCTAGGAGAATAGCATATCATCGAAGGAATCTTGGTCCTGCTGTCTTTGAACAAATTCAGAGAAGCTAATGTAAGAGGAAGATGTATTCTGGCGCTGATTTTGGTTTTATTATACTTGAAGTTACATATTATTTGAAGTGGTGTCATCCTATATACTATAATTTACATAAAAATAAAATGGGACAACAAATAATTTAGAAAGGATTCACTCATTTTAAGTGAATCTGAATAGAAAGTATGAAATGTTTATGTATATTACACCTACATTATGTATATTACACCTTTTAATCATAGATTATACTTGCTACATTTTGTAGCTTAATAATTTTAAGTTTGGCTACATTAGAGGAGATACATTTCGTTTGGTTATAATATAATCAAATATACTTATATTCTGCAGTAATATATCATTAACGTACGTAAACATCTATTTATGATTGATTTATGCTGAAAATAGAACGATTATGCAATAATTGATCCAATGTGTACTAAATAACATTGAAACTCAATAATGTCAACAGATCATACATTATTATTTAATATAATTGATCCACTTTACTTATTGCTCACAATTTATAACAATATGATCAAAAATGTACTGTGTATTTAAAAAATATCTTAACAAAGAAGCGTATATAGTTCCATAATCTTATTATAATTAAAATTATGTGACATAGCTACATGATAACTATTGTAGCTTATTGAAAGATGTAAAATAATTCAATAATAATGTTTGGATTCCGAGTATATAACAAATGACAATGTTATAAACATACAGATATACAAAGATTTATAAACACATTATTTTCAAACAAAAATTTTCTTGATTATTTTGATATTTATAGCGATATTTTTAATCTTATATCCACTTCAGTATAAATGAATTCACAAAGTGTTTGCATGTGTGAAACTCAAAGCAAACAGAGTAAAAAGCTTTTTAACTCATAAAATAATTATTCGTCATCAAGTAGTGGTTATTCTGAAGAGTAATTATTGTAATAAATTAGTTCTGATGGTTAACCAATTGAGTTTGTTTGTAAACGAAAATTTAAAGCAGAAAATGTGTTCTCAAACACTTAATTTAGGGCAATAATAATTAACTCATTACATACTAGTACTTACATGGAGCCACAGGAAATATCACTTAAAGAAACGCTGAAAGATTTTTCGGATTAATAATTATGCGAAATTGTAAATTCTATGGGAAAGTATTTTTGGGATATTGTAATAGCACAATAGGGACACAACCTACAATAGGTTAAAAATTATTACACTAATGTATTCAGAAAAAACAAATGAAACAAATATAAGTTGTCAATTAGTGAATTTTTCTTGTCTTTTTTATAAATTATCAGAAAAATCGTCTATTAGCTCATTAATCTCTCTAACTGAATTACTTAGATATAATTTTTATCCTTTGCATAAGAATTCCTAAAAATAGGTAACTAATTCAAAAGGAGGTGTTAAAATTGTGCTAATAATTGAAATGGTAAACTTCTAAAGATGTTAACTGATATATAAAGGTAATAATAGTTATAATTTCCACTAACTTGATTTATTAAAGTGGTAAAAAATATTATATATCTTTCTAAAGCTCTCAGTCACGTGTGAATAGTGATTTTGGCATACTGAGTTACGACTTTTTCTACTTTTTCTTTACATTTTGTACATTAGTTACATTAGTAAATTTCCGTTAGTAAATTAACTTATTATATCATTTCTATCTAAATACTCACATTCTTAACCTCATCAATTATTTAACGCTCTATTTTCTATCACTTTCTATTCTTCTTATTCATTTTATCTTTTTCTTTAATTTCCAATTTACTTCATTTCGCTTTGAATTCGGTGATGTAAAAATACTTGAGCGCTTTCCCATTTTCCTTCGCGTTCAGAATCTGGACGAGGTCCCAGAACTGTTTTCCGAGCGAGTCGACGACTTCGCAGATTTGTTCGTTCGTCAATTCCTTTAAAGTCTTTTTAATCGATTTCGTTTTCGGGATTGAGTTCAGCGCAGTTATTAGAAGTTGTCTGAATCTGAGCTTGGCGAAATTTGAGAGTGTGTATTTGTTTACTTTGTTGTGATTGCACTTTACTTTAATGGGCTTGCCATCGGAGCTGCACTGAGAGGATTACTATTTATAGTTTCATGGTCTAATTTTAATCACGTAATTATTTGATTATTTTTAATCGTCATGCATTTTAGTTTCAGTTCTAAGAAATGAAATTTCATATCTGTATGCTCTGATAGTGTATTTATAACAAAGTGGAGTTGAAACTGTGAGACTACGTATTGAGAATGTTTTAGTTTATACAGAAGAGAAGCCCATTTGTATAATTGTGGAGTCAAACGCAGTCAAACTAAAGCATTGGGTACTATAAATGAAATTTTGAGGGTTATTTATTATAGTGGCCAAGAAATAAACACTTTAGTTTAGTCAACTAACTTATATACTAATTAACTACTAATTATATCATTTTATTCTAATTTTTACTCACTACTTTACTTCAACTAGAAAGAATCATCACTAAACTAAACTATTTTCATTTATTTTTGTATTCGAACTCCATTGCTCTTCTATTACTCATTCATTTCGCTTTGAATTCGGTGAGGTAAAAGTACTTGAGCGCTTTCCCGTTTTCCTTCGCGTTCAGAATCTGGACGAGGTCCCAGAACTGTTTTCCGAGCGAATTGACGACTTCGCAGATTTGTTCGTTCGTTAATTCCCTCAAAGTCTTTTTAATCGATTTCGTTTTCGGGATTGAGTTCAGTGCAGTTATTAGAAGTTGCCTGAATCTGAGTTTGGCGAAATTTGAGAGTGTGTATTTGTTTACTTTGTTGTGATTGCACTTTACTTTGATGGGCTTGCCATCGGAGCTGCACTGAGAGAGAAATAGCTCATCGCTGATTTGCTTGCTGGATTCGACCTGCTTTTACGTTAGAGATGCCTGCGTGAGTGAAGCACACAGATCATAAATCATATATTGGAATGGAAAAGAGTGTGAATCAGTAATACGTGATTATGGAGTTAATAGAAGTCAATTTAATTCATTCCAAATTTGAAGTTTTATGTAGTCTTAAGTAGTTTAAATTTTAAAAACGCTTTGTTTATTTGGTACAACATCTCATCATTACACATTTGACTCTCTCATTTATCAAAAATTTACAAAATGTTACAATATATATATTTATAACACCCACAAATCAATATACCAATGATATAAAGTCAAAATAAATAATTGGAGATCCTTATAATGTAAAGCAAATTATTAACTATCTATCACTTTCTTTATTATTTTTACAGATTATGTTATTTGTGGAACACGATTCTGTAATAATTCTTCAAGTTTTGAATGTCCTCGTTAGGTTCTGATTGAGCCGCTATGTCCCAGAAGTACTTACCCATTGACTCTACGATCTCACAGAGCTGTTTGTCTGTGAAATTCTGAAGCGTATCAATCAGAGCCTGACCTTTGGGTTCCATGTAGCTGTGCAGCACATTGATGATAATCTATCGGTACTGACATAGCGTGAAGAGATTCTCGGGTCTCACCTTGCGCTTACAAACCACGAGAATTGGTTGGCCGTTGGAGCTGAGCTGGGAGAAAAGTAAATCGTCAAAGGAATCTTGATCTATCTGTATCTAAATGAACTCTGAGAAGCTGATGCATGAGTTCTGGTCATTCTAGGTCTGATTTTAGTTTTATTAAACTTGCATTTTATTTGAAGTGGTTGTGAATTTTTAAACATTTACAACCTATATTATAATCCAAGCGGCATGTAACTTTTGTATACCTGTCTATTTAGTCCGAATCAAATTGTTTAGGAATTGGTTCTAATAAACTACATTGACTTGGAATTATCATTTATCAGGTTAATTTCTTCTTACATTATAATTATGTCAAGTTTGTATACCTGTATTTGGTCTGAATCAAATTGTTTAAGAATTGGTTACAAACTACACCGAATTGGAATTATCAATAATTGGTTGTTGAATTTATCACGTTTTAAGAGTTTGCATGAAATTTGTGGGGTTTTTCTTATTTATAAGAAACTACCTGATTCAGAGTCACTTCCCCTTGAAATTGCTCAGATAGTAGTGCTTGAATTCGACGACGCTGATATCCGGGTTCAGAAGTGAGACGGCCGTCCAGAAGTGTTTTCCGATTGAGTCAATCACCTCGCAGATTTACTAATCATTAAATTAAGCGATTTGCTTTACTTTCTCGGGGTCGTTCGCTACGAAGCTGAGGAGCGCGTTCACCATTCTCTGTTTGTACTGGGTTCTGGTGAAGATTTGTTTGTGTTTGCACTTGAAGTTAATTGGTGTTCCGTCCGAACTGAGTGTGTTAATTAATTCCCCGTTTAAAAACTCTTAATTGCTATTTGTGGGATTTGGAATGGGTTTTAGGGTGTTTGGGGAGGTGGAAGGCTTGGATGGAGCTGGCTCTGGTTGTTAATCCATTTGATGGGAGTGGTTACGTAATTATTAAATAAATTGGTTTTAATGCAGGGTACAAAATCAAAAAATAAATAAATGTGAATTGGGAAGTTTTCACATACACAAATGTTGGAACATGGAGTGTTGGTGACTTAGAGATATTTCAAAGATACCAGATGTAGCTGTAGGTAATAAATAAATGACGATCTTATACTGCAGACTCTCGAAGATAGCCACTACCCCGAATCTCGGTTAAAGAACTAACTTTGGTCCCATAGACTCTCAGTTAAAGACTCAACGAAGTATCGGGCACTATAACCGATTCAAAAGGATACTTTAACCGAACTAAAAAGTGTTTTTAAGCGAGATTTGAAAATATATTTATAATTTTAAATTTCTGATATATAAGATAATAGAAGGTTTTCACTCCTTTACTTTCAATAATTATGGATTAGAAATAAGCTAGGAAATAAGCCAAGAAAAGTACCCTATCGACTATGAGGAAAATATGTTTGTAACAATGATGTACACTGGTCCGGCTAATGACGAAGATGTTTAAATTCGTTAAGAAAATGAATCCCCTGTTGTCTAACCTTTTATTGAACCTGAATAAGAGGTTGTCGATGTATCCTCCGACGAGGAAGAAAGAGCGGTCGGTGTTATAAGAAATAGTTTTACCGCTTCACAGGAAGTAATTAAATATTACAAGGATCTGTTAAGCACCAGCAGGTGCCAAGCTGTCAAATTAACACGAGAGTATTTCGCAACGTGGAATATTAAGGCTCACAACATCAAAACTTTTATGCGAAAAAAGAATCAGGATAATATTTAACAAGCTGAAAAATCTAAAGTAAATACTAGAAAACAATAATACACGGCTTTGAAAAAACTCGATTATTATGTTCAATCACACCTTACGTCCCCAAGAATCTGTTTATTGCCATGGATGCTATTAATGAGACTGGATTCCTTAACTAAACTTAAGAACACTAAAATCTTTGGGGAAACTTCGATATACCAGAGGAGGCGTTAGTTAATATACTTTTCCCTACAGAAGGCGATGGTGAAGCTTATGAATGATGCAATCAGTGTTCATGTGAGTATTGCTAAATTGTTGTTTATTTGTTGATAATATTTAAATGTAAAATAAGTGAGATTCTTTAGTAATCTCATAATATCAAAACTGAAATCAGTTAAAGACACCAGCTCGGAGGCTATAGGTGAGAGTAGTCTATAAACGAGATTCGGGGTAGTGGCTATCTTCGAGAGTCTGCAGTAATAAATTATTAAACTTTTCTCTATTTGATGGTGATTACTATAACTAAAGATAATTCCGTTATCGTTCTTAAATTTTTGTCCCAATCAAAAACTTGTAACATAATATTCTTTACTACTGATCATAATTATGATATTTTAAAGCTTCAAATAATAACATGACAAATATACCATTTATTAATATACTGAAGAAACAGATCTTAAAATGCAAAAGAAATGGATCACTGACTGTGATTCATCTAAAGTAATTGCAAAACTTCATTTTAGATTCTTCAGTTGGACCTCTTCAGTTGGCCGTCTGATAAAGTTCAAAACCGTTCTTAAAATCTGTCCCACTCAAACTGGTACATTATTATATTATTCTCCATTCTACGCTAACACGTCATACTGTCTGAATATTGGTAGAAAGTTGAATCTGTATAAACATAACAAATATGCAAACTTGCAACTTATTTAGTAATATACGGTAGAAACGGATCACTAGACGGATTTGAACGAGAAGTCAAAGAAGTACCTCAAATCTCTGATGCTGCACTTCCCGTTTTAAAACAGCACTGTGTCCCAAAACCGCTTTCCGACGGCCTCTATCAGTTCTGCGAGTTGGAAATTCGAAAACGATTTGATCGACTCGGAGATCCACGGCTCTGGGTCCAGCAGGGCCGCGAGCGCCTTGACGGTGATGGACCTGAACTGGTGCTGCGTGAGAAGACACTTCCTGCCCGCCTGGCGCTTGCTCTTCACCTCGAGAGGCTGGCCGCTGGAGCTGAAGCGCGAGGCCACCATTTCGTCGAGGACCGACTGCTCGAGCGGCTGGAAGGTGCAGGACTCGTCCGTGTTCCTGAAGGTGGAGATGCTGCACGCGCTGTAGTTGTAGTAGCTGGTAGAAAAAGATTCCATTTCGCTTTTAGAACTGGAAAATAATGAGTGTCCAACTGCGCCGAAATACAATATAAATACTAAATTGTTGTCTTTACGCAAATTTAGTTTTAAAATTTTAGTTTGGCCGCTCAGGATTTGGCTGGAATAAACTTACAGACGCTGTGGAAGAAGAAGTTCGGAACACGTGTGTGAATATTATCTTTGGTTATCAATCAATTTGGATCAATAAAGATTACTTTGAAGAATATTATCGTTTCCCACTCGTGTGTTCAAATATTAGTAAAGAGTCTTTCTTTAGTTTAATAACCATCTTGGGACAACTGGCTATTTATAGGATAGGCTTCCGTCTTCATAACGGATATTACGCGTATTAATACTGAGGTCACGGGACCTAAGTTGCCAAGGAAAAAACGCATTTATTTCTTTCAATAGTGAGAATTGGACCTTTTCCTTCTATATTTATTATTATTACATATTTAACCACATTGAGCTAATTTTTTAATTGTAAACCTCACACTTCAAAATGAACTTGTTGTAAAATAATAGAAAATGTTCATTGTGTACTTAATCACAAAATTTACTTGTAGTTAAAAGTGACGGTACGGCTTGTAGAAGTTACGATGATAGTTATGAACTTTTCCAGTTTAGTAAAATTTCAAACTCGAATTTGTAACATTCTTTCGAGAGGATTTTGAGCGTGGATCTACTGAAGCTAAAAAGTTTATATTTAACATTTAAAACGATTGGTAACAATGGACTCAAATACAATGTTAACTCTGAGTCCTGCTATTATAGCTCTTGTCTAGATTAATATTCTGATCTGCAAAATAGAAAAACGGTTCGTCAAGCTAAAACTGTTGGCATACTCTAGGAAACCAGTAATTTGTCACATTTCCAAATAAATTAACAAATTTACCGTTAAGTTGAATTAGTTGGTTCTGACGAATAAAAGTTTGAGGCTTTCAAAATTGAACAATAATGTCTTGAATGATGTTCAAATAAGACCAAATAATAATCTTATTTCTTTCAGACCAACAAATCACCATACTCTATGTTCACCTTTCACTAAGTTCGTAACTTATCATGTAAATTTATTGACGGGAAAGTTTTCGAAATAGTTTTGGTTGGACTGTTCAGAGTCATAGATGTGGCTTCATTGTAATTGGAGCGAACACATTAAATATTTCTATTTACAGAACATAAAATACAAAGTCATACTAATTCCACTCCAAAGTTGAACAACTCAGAAGCATCTCCAAGACATCTCTAGTATCAATATTTATAGAGCCTAGTCATGTTGCTTCTTATGTAAATGAATTCAGTCTAATTCAAATTTAACATCTGAATATAGACAGAATTGTGTGAAGAACATTCACTGAATAGTTTGGGTCGAGATTAGAAAATAAGTATTTCTTTACTCCTAGATAATACATTAATGAATGCTAACCTTTTTGATACACTCTAGTTTCTCAAATATTTTGCGGGTTAGTAGCCAAATTTTATAACAACAAGTATGGATAAAAATAATGTGACGAATTGTGTTCAGAGGTGAGTTTAACTGTTAATAAATACATTGATGTGCAAATAATGGGATTTTTAACAGAGATTTACCTCTGGCAACTTAGGTCCCGTATAATCTGTAACACTATGTGTTTAGAGATATGTTTAGAGTGTATTTATTAAAAATATTATAATTTCAGAATTATTATAAATATTAATATTATGATATCAAAAATATTATATTTCATGTATTTCAACCAATATTTAAATATGAGACAAATATTAAAGTTAGAACTAGAAGTAGCCACAGTCTACAGATTCTTTCATAATACAATAATAGATAACATAAGATACTACTACCATAATATCATCTAGCTGTATATGTGATGTATATGTAATTTCTACAAAATTTCATCAACACCAGTTTTCAAACGCCGTGTGAGATTATTGCTGTATGGAAGATTTATGAGCTATATCGCATTAATACAGACTTTTAACAATATTCTATGTATCATTTCTATCATCATAACTGATTTAGCTTTCATCATTTTGGGAATGAAAATTGTTTTTGGTCCTAACAAAATATTATGTTATTGACATATATAGATATACAAATCTTTTTTGATTTTACTTCACTTACTCTTCTTCGATAAATATAATCATATTTTAGTATATTTTGGTGATTATTATAATTTGATATAGAAGAGCTAAATGAAGTATATAAGTGTATGTTAGTATTAGTTATATATAGAACTATATGTTTTAGCAACTTGAGATTTAAAGTCAATTACAAGAATTTTCAAGAATTTAATTCTAAAGTATTGAAATAATATCTAATACCAATTTCATTAATAATGATTAAATACTAAATTTATATCATAATATAATAATCATAGACCCGTAAATATATTGATGATGATCAAATCAAATATATTTTTTATGTACTGAATATTTAAAAAATTCTCGCGTATGAAATTCAATGCTATGTATAATATTAGTTAGATAAGTAAACAGTATTCACACATTTAAATGATTAACATAGAGGGTGCTATTTGAACTAAATATTAAAATTTATATTAATTTAATAGTTAAAGTGGAAATGATAAATAATTATGACTGTTTATATGAATTCAAGTTATAATATTATATTTCCACACGTTAAATTATTATTAATATTCATTAAATTAATTTCCGCCCAATATATTCAAAATTGAAAAGACTTCATTTATGAAATTAAACTAGCCTTAGAAGCTATATAAACATCATAATTATTTATAATTAGTGCTATATTTCTTTTTCGATCAAAAATTTAAATATTTTGAAAAATCATAACCAAATGTTATATGTTTGTAATACTTCCCACGTATGAAAAGTAATTTAATTTTAATGACAATTTTACTACTTGCCAATAGTTACTATCTCAGAGTTACGGGAACTTTAAAGATGTTTCTCACTTGTTATCAAATGATCGATGGAAGAAATACAGTGTATAATATGTTTTAACTAAAATATAACGTCAATCTTAATTTCATGCATACGCTTATCATTATAGACTATAAGAAACTATTTCATGACAGTATGCTGAATATTATAGTCTTCTTCATCAGTTATAGTAATATTATTCATTTGATTTATATATTTTAACTTTTATTGCACGAAATAATATTTTATGTTATTTACTGTATTTTAATATATTTCCACTTCACCATGGATGATTAAATAGTCATCAGTAATTAATGTTATATCTAAAATTCAGTTATTTGAAGAAATTCTTGAGCTATTGCATTATTATAATTACGATTAATGTGGTATTTATGACCGTTGTGATATGAGTGATTCAAAATTATCATTTCCCCTAAAAATAAAATATTACATTACTTCTGAATCTCTCAAATTTGGAAAATGAAAAAATGTTTCAGCATAAAATTCATTTAAAAATAGCAAGGAAATTGCGGAAATTTATAGAGATTGATTTACATTAAAAATGTAATATTTTTATACTTTCCACATCATTTTAAACAACTTATATTTTAATCCACTTCAAAAGTAAAAATATGAACTTTGCGTCTTTAACGTTTGTATTTTAATGAGTATGACAATTTTAAGCTTAAAATCAAAGTTATCTTCAAAATAAAAGTTCCTTGATAAGCGCTAAATTTCTTTACATTTTAAGATATAACTTAAGTATAAACAGGCTGCTAAATATTATAAAACTACGTCCTGAATATCAGTATTTAGAGGAAAATCGTGGGAAGCGAGCAAAAACAGCATGTTGTCAATGTTTCAATTTTAAGTTATTTATTCAAATTTTGTTTCAGTTGGAAGCAACAAAGTTTATGTTATGATACAAAAATATTATGGTGTCCGAACCCAGTCAAACGACTCAGTTTTAGTTAAAAGAACCAATCTCGTCATATCAGACAACTGATCTGAACACTTGTAAATTTCATAAATCTAAATATTCATGGCAATCACTAATTTTTTTAAGAAGACTTTAATTTAACAATTTAGCTTATTACTTACTAAAGAAAGTAAATTAAGTTACACCTTCTCACCACGCCTTATCTTACAAGAGGATTCAATCTCTTTATCTTTTTATCAGTCATTGCTTCAAATAATATTACTGAAGCACGTGTAAACTTATTACTTCATAACACATCAAATAAATAAGTATCACTGGTTTGCCTAAAGATTTTCAATTTTACACATAATAATTTAAAGTTGTTAAAATATATCGCTTTTCTAAAAATCCATTGTGAACTAGATATAGCCAAAGAAGTAGTTTATTATATGTCGTTGTATAATTCATTAAAGCAAGTTAAATGCTTCAACTTCAGCATAAAATTTTATTGGAGCTGTTCAAGTCGTATTTTTGGCTTTACGTGAACAACAATAAACATATTTGAGATTACCAAACAGCACATTAATCAAATATTGATGATAATGAAGATAATTTTAAATAGTATTTGAAGTCCACTCCGAACTCAAGATTTTCTATTTAGCCAAAGTAAACCACTTACCAATATTCGCCAAAAATCATAATATTGCTTGGTGTCATAATTGTATATAGTAGCTCCACTTTGAGACTTGCTCAATTAAGTTTAAGTTAAATTAAGTTAAATAAAATAAAATCAGATTAATTCTCTCAGGCAGATTGCATTTGTTACAAGTAACTAGCTCTTGAAGCTTAAGCTGATGTATTAAATAATTTTTATCAAACCACCCAAATACAGCTTAAATCTCAATGTTTCTTAAATTCTCTAGCTTAACTCATTCTAATGTTAAAATATGTATTAAAAAGTTTTGGCCTCAAAATTAAATATTTGTTACTTTAGCCCTAAAAGTGATAACGAAAATAAAATACCCAAATTCAGGACGTGAAAAATTAGTCAAGAATTTCCATATAATTCTAATACTTTTGAAACTTCATTGAATTAATGAACGGTGCAGAGCTGGAAGGAACGAGACTTATTATCAAGTAGTCCTAGTCTAGAAGTTACTTTCGTTGAAGCACATTGAATTTTGGGTTATATTTTGGTGAAGGCCAAACAATCTTTAAGCTCCCTTCGCTAAGTTAATTTGCGAAGAAGGAAGAGTATATGGATAATCAGTGAGTTTTATATAATAAAGACTCCAACTAATAATATTTATGAAAACAAAATAAATTACTCACACACCAATTTTACACCAGGGGTCATTGGTATTTAGTACCATCATATTTGAGATTAATAAATAAGTGAGCTTATCTGTTAGGATAATATTCCATGTATAAAATAATGTATATATCTCCAAAAATTACGACTGTACCACAAACAACAATATTCAAATAGTTTTTATTCAATACCTAAAAAATCGTAGTGTTACAGATTATGGTCCCGTGACCTCTGTATATATTTTCCAATTTTCAAAGTATGATAATATTTATTGCTTGATAACATGTACTTATTCGTTTTCTTTCCCAATTAAATATTTCAAATTTTTGAATGGATTTATGATAAGAGTAGACAGTTGAAGAGTATCGGTATTTGAATGTTGTGATTCAAGAAACGGATCTTTCATGAAAAATGTGATAATCTAGTGAAATCTGATTATTATTAATTCTGATTATTATTATTAACTTAATTTAAATGTCATAATATTACAATATTTCATCACTCCACTTCCTTTATAGCAAATGATTCAGGTTAAATCGCTCTTGTTAAAAACACTATTATGACGCTAAAAGTAGTCTTAAAAGATAAATACTGCCAAAATAATTTTGTAGTTATCTATAAGATGAAGGAATGCCTCGCAATAAATAGTTGAGCTATTTATTATAGTCTGCTAATTGATACAACAAGTAATAGGTCAAACCTTCTCAAAAGGTGTGTTTACGACACATATTTTATGTAGACAGTATAAAATAACAGTCGCGGAATGGTTCATAAATTCTTAAGCAATACAAGAATTTTCATTCAATAAAAATCATGACAGACGGGTGCCAGTTCACAGACCTAAAATTCACAGGATTATGGATTTATAATATGGCAAATATAAGTCATATTCAAAGTTATTCATGAATAAGAAGAGTGCCTTCAAAACTATCATAAAACAAAAGCAATCGAATATTGTAGTATGCTGTATACTATGAGCTTAGATTCTTCTGAAAACGTCATATTTAAAGTATCTCAACCAAATTTCAACTTCAGTGTTAAACAGAGAATAATTTACTCAAAATTATTTCTAGCTTGATTTGCCTTAAGAATGTCTACTTAATTTGTTGGTTCCTACTCCACATTTTGATTCCTCAGTAGACAATAGAATTTAATTCATCAGCTTCATCTTTAGTTGAAGAATAGATACTTTGAAAATTCATTCCACTTACACAAGGGCAGTATCATTCACAGCTATTAATGTTATCCAGCTCACTAAAGATTACATTATAGTAATTATTCTGTCCAAATGAATAACTATAGAAATATTGATCTGACGATTTAATCAATATAGTAATAATCTTGTAAATAAAATGATCTGTTTGATAGCTCAATGTTAATATTTACAGTGGACGGTCAACCTGAAGAAATTTACGCAAATACTTGTTGTTAAGAAATGATGGTAGCAACTGTAAATTAGAATTACCAAAATAGAACTAACTATGTAATGAGTAATCATTATAGATGGTATCGTTGTGTAGAAGACTAGGGTGGGTATTAACAGAAGTTCGAAGATCATTACAACCATGCTAACGTAAGTTAGAAACTTATGAAATTGTAAGAAAATAACAAAAAGTGATTTCAATTTTAAAGTTGTACGATTCATATATACCCAAACATCTCACTTTTGTATATCAGCCATTCAGCTTTCGTATTTCTCAAAAAGCCAAATGTCTCCTCTTATGATTTATGAATGCTTTTATCAAAATATCAACTCTATATACATGCATATACCAGCCAATTATCAAAAAGTTTTGATTTGGCGGGACAAATGGTATTCACATCGTGTTTCATTTATTTCAAAATATTATAAAAATGCAAATGACTTTCAGTTTTAAGTAAATCTCTCATTAAAGCTCAAAAATACGGCTATGTATAAGACAAGGATTTATTCACTCAGCACCCCCATTTATAATCTCTGATTACCGCACAATCACGCAAACCATTATTTATATAATATTACATCGATGAAGAATTAATAAATTTCATTTAAATTTCTTCGTTGTAGCCAGAAATGAATCCGTAATTTTAGTATGAAGTTGCATCTAAGCGCACATTTTAGATTTTTGAGTTCATGATTGTTATGAGTGTATACGTTCTTGTATATCCTAAGAATCCACCTACGTAGCTATGTGCTGATATATTTGAATGAGATATAATAGAATTATTTATTATTTAGTTATAGTTTAGGCTTTATGCGGTTTAAATATATCCTATAAAGCCTCCAACCTACGTCGACGAATTTGCTATTAAACTGCTATTACCAACACTAGAATTTTGAATAATGAATAATGAATCCATTATTTACCCAAAAATGCAACCGAAACTACTTGATACATTCTAAACCATTAAAGAAATTTTTGTATCAATGACTTCACTAAATTTTGAATACAATATATTTCCAACTAATAATCCAAACTGTCGAAATGACGAAAAAATAAAAGTAGAAATAGATAACTGATGTAAAGAAATGTTTCCCATGTTACTTGCAATAAGACCACAATTCTGTAGATAGCGCGAACCTGTTATATTATTGAATATACATACATTAATTACATTTAAGTTACTTGAATTAGATTATATTAAGCCAACAAGTATACCAAATATATTAAGATTTACTGTAATATTCTAGTAACATTCTGAAATTACATTATTAATAGTAATTACTGTTGAAGTGTCTTTGATGTTATATATAATACCCCCAAATTAATATAAACTGTAGATAATTAATTCTGACATAATCGTTTAAATACTGCTACTATTTCCCAAAATTATAGCTATGTTACTAACTGTTATTGTGCTTGTGTATTAACTTTATGAAATTAGGCTTATTAAATATGATGAACAATTACCAACTTAATATATACTTGGTTTAAAACTAAGTTGATTAATATATACCGTAGCTGCACTAATGTCAAAACAAAGCATTGCAACAGTATTCATACTCTAATAAGTTCCTAGTATTTGATAGCCAGTCAATTAAAACTATTAAGATATTGTTCCTATCAAATAAATATTACCGTTCGACATTGTAAAACTTAAGTTAACTAGTAAATTGTTGATACTACTATTTATCAACGATTCTGCAATAATAATTAGTTCAGAATTTACAGTTATGGGAGGTGGAATTGCTTTTTCTTGTTTACTATGTGAGTAATTATATATTAAAATATTTTGCCACTTCTAATGCGGATGACAAATTCCAATAAATAATCTCAAGTTGGAGATTATTCATGAACTACTCATTAACACAAGAGGGCCAAAAATATGATTTCGATCGTATTAGACCATAATCGACTATTCAAAGTCGGTATTTAATATTCCAAAAAGGAAAAATAGAAATTACCACATGCAATAAAAGGACGGCAATGACAAAAATAAACGCGGTAGAAGATGTTTAGGGAAGGTCAACTAATTCACTTAACAAACTTAGGCAGTTCTGAAGCGTTTGTATTCTCTTCATTTCTGGGTCCAACGGATGAATTCATAAAATATTGTACCAATCTGAACTAGTTATATCACTTGTTTAAGATGTCCCTGTGTAATTTCTACGTTTTAGTCAACAAAACTAATTTATGAAAGATTTTATCTCGAAAATATATGGTAGTTAAGCCTGATTGGAGAAAAGAATAAGAGGATCCAATGATTGGTATACGGACGCAATATGTAATTTATAACTAGTAGCGCAAGCACTGGACCTGCAGAGGACCTCGGTGTTCATCTTCAACTGGGTCAATCTGAACGATTTTAGGTATTTCTTAATCACGAAAAACAATGGAGGACTTTTTCTTTCAATCTCAACCGGGAGCTCAAGATGAAGTATTGGTACTTCGCTTAATTAGAATTATAATTCAGGTAGTTACAGTCGCTTTCATTCTCAATATTCAAATAATGAATGCATTTTTGTTTCTTGAAGAATGGAATCAAGTGGGTTAGTCGGGCCCAGCATTAAATAATATATTGATGCTACTCTAAAACAACAGTTATTTTACTTATGATCTTCCACTTCCATTTCATAATGAGAAATCAATTTTCTTGATTGTTAAATTATACAACGTTAGGTAAAGTTGAAACTTATTATTGAAGTATATACAGAGTTATATACGTTAATTATTGTAGCACAGCTATCCAAGGCTCAACCAGGCCTTGATGTGATTGAAGCACTTTACAAATCAATAGTAAATAGAGTTAATGAGTGTATTGATGAGGAGGGAGAACACACTCATTATTGAGCCGGGCAGTGATATAAGTAAGATTCAAATAATAAACTTCATTCTTCTTCCTAATTCAAAAAAGCATTTCGAGGGCCCACCACTGTACTTATATTTGACTTCCATCTTTTGAAATAATATTTACTTAATTAATATTTATTGAAGTTAAAGGTGTTAACATAGCTCCACCTCTCGATTTAATTATTTAATTTCCAATTTATATCTTTATATTAGTAAATGTGTTTTAAAATTAAAATAGAGGCTAAACCACTACGTAAACATTGTCTGAAATACTTATGAATCCATTTTATATTATATTTGCTGTACCAAACACATATCCACGGCTAAAATTATTTGTTGTGGTCACTTAATTTGTTATTGTTTAAATATCGAATGTTGTGATGTAAATGCTTGCACTACATTGGAATGTGCTATCTGTATTTGTGCCATTGAATATGACTACATTTTGGCATAAATCATCAATCATTTATTATCCTGCTGGGCATGTGCATACTCCAGCTACAACAGTGGCCCCGGAGGCAAAACAAATACAAATTCCGTTACTTAATACTTATCCGCTGATTGCACATGTGCAAACTCCATTCACTAGAGTTGAATTTAATGGGCACCCTCCGACACTAACTTAGTCGATTTTATCGCTAAGTAAGCTTATTTGAGTTTTTAAATAGTCAACTTGATTAGTTATATTAATTTAATTATCTTTCATTGTTTACGTTAAGTTGTTATTTAAATATTAAAAGTTCGAAATAGTTTCAGTTTTAAAATCTCCAATTTATATTTAAGTAATTTTGTTTAGGTCAAAACCGTTTTGGAACTTTGAATCCATATCAGTTTTAATATCGTTTAACTTATTATGAATTGAAGTGTTTTACGAATTTATATCTTATTTAAGGTTCACATACATTTCAGTTACGAGATCGTTCAGATTTGATATATTTGTTTAAATATCAACATTCAAATTGTAAAACAGTGATTTTAACTCCTAATTTGAACTTTTAATATCGGAATCAAGCGAAATCATATTTTACGTAATTTTAGAAAATTAATTGGTTATATTAACACAAGTAGAACCGTTATAATAATATCCACTTACACACAGGCACTAATTTGATATTGAATCAAAAATAAAGTTTTCCTAACATATTTGAGTGAAATTAACCAACATTGAATGCGCTATTATATTTTAACAGATTCCGTAAGCAACATACATACCTTATTAACAAACGGATTAACACGTTAGAAGCTCTGTTCCAGTAATATTTAAATGCTAATCCATCACACCAACTCTTTACATATTATCGTTAACACATACTGTGAGCGAACTTATATTAATTGATGTGTTAACAGACAATTTTGAACATAAGTATCCATTATAAACATTATAATTATTAAAACCAGTTATTATGCAGTTCATTATGAAAAATGAAGTCATATTACTATTAATTAAATTTACAATACCAGATGAATAATTACATTGAAATCTAAATTATATATTAACATTATTTAGTTATATTATTTCTTTAGATTTAAGAATAAAAGCTGAAAGAGTTAGGCCAGATGCTATAAACTATAAAGATGAATTTTTAACGACTATATCGCATTCTAAACAAATAAGGGCTCCGGTTAAAACGGTATAATTTATCTTTACATAAATATTGGAATCCGATATATCCTACGTTTATAAATTAAACCCAAAGACCGCAAATTAATTAACTTAGAACATTTCAATTTATATATTAGATTATTTTGTGTTCTCAGTGTAAATGAACATATAATTAGATTACTAAGCAGTATACGTTTGTTTATTGATTGTAATAGCATTTATATTTTTAGATTTTTGACAGTACTAATATTACACATTATCTAACAGTAGCATATTGTCACATATATTTGTTAGAAAACTGTTTTGAAGTTGCTTATTTATTACAATAATAGAAGATATTATAAACATTAATTTTTAAATTATTTTTATTTAAAATGATATTTATTTCCTCAGTCAGCATCCGAAATCTATAAATTTTCTCTTCAATTTATTTTTTACTACTTTTTCTTCAGATATTGTTGGTTTTTGCTGGTCGCGGCTGCCCTACCCGGGAACAAGGAAAGCCTTGCTCCTTCGACACCAAGGCCTGACGGCGACTGGGTCGTACCTGCTTTCCTGGCGCGGACTTTTTAACCATGTTTAATGCCGACAGTCCCATCAGTGAGTTATTACACAATATAATACTATGTGTACCAATCGATAACATTGTATTTTAATTGACATTTTTCACTTCAAAATTTTTAAATGTAAGCAAACTTACATCGATGACAAAATATTAAATTTTTGGTCGATAATAGATTTTCATTTATACAATCAATAGCGTTACAACTTCAATTATTTATGATTATATCGAACTTAAAGTGATAAATACTAGATTTCGTTTTCCAAACTTTGTAGATTGGATCTGTTCAAAAATCTAAAAAGTTTCAGAAACTTCAAAACTACAAAAATTGAACTTTAGACTGACCAGTGAATCCTCAACCTTGGTTTGAATGTTAATCTATTTAGATTAAATATAGTAATTATATAGAAAACAAATAATCCAGCTAAAAAAGAAGAACTCAACTAAGAAAGGAATCTAAAAGTAAAAAATATTTTTTAAATTGGATTATTGTCTCAGAGGAATCTTATCGTACTATAAAATTAAGTTGCAATATGAGTCAATGTAACAACATTAAAACAAGACCAGGTTTGGCTAGAACATATAATATATTCCACACCAGCTTTTTGTATATTTTGTTCACTCAAGTTTAAACTTCATTGGAATACCAGACTCAGTAATTATGGTGTTGATATATCACGATGTAAAGAATAAGATTATGTAACATTATCTTAATAGAGCAACTTTCTATAAGTGCTTAAGATCAGATGGTAATCCATAGAAACATTTGTGGCCATCCACTGATGATGAATTGTCTACGCTACTAACAAACAGTTTAGAAAGAAAGAAAAAATAATTCTCGATATAAGGGTACATATTGAGTAAGTGAAATATATTATAGTACGGTCATTATATATGTATTATGTATTTATAATATATATCCCACTCACTTAACTTTCGTTTATACTAGTTCGGTCTTCTGTACAGGAACTGTAAGTTCACGCGAAATGATCATTAGTTTTAGACACACCTATGTACGTTAGGCGCACCTCCGCAGCCAAGGCAACCAACGATTCGGGTACAAGCATCCATGGGCGTAACACAGTTGCTTCGTGCAAGCCGATCTATACGGGAATCCTGCGTCGTACAATCTGCGTTTCTAAGGAAGCAATGGAGCGGTTGTCCAATCCTGAAGGCTCGTTGATGGCATGCCCTTAGCCATACCGATCCTTGATGATGCCAGCTCAGCACTTTGAATCGGGGGATTTTACCTTCCGCAACCGATTTGGCCGAGCCGCATCATGGGGAAATTATATGTGGCGAGGAACGAGAAGCGCGATCAAATGAATCCATCATCGATCACACTAAACAAAGCTGGTATTTCAGCAATGCCTCTTCAGCTCTAACGTCGAAACGCCAAGCCTAATCGTTCTGTATTTATAATATTGGATTCACTTCTTCGATATATTTTTGCAGTCTAATGAATTATGCTGTATATAATTCGCTCTCGCGTCTTCGTTCGCACGCGCTACTGCGAGGCAGCAGCAATCCTAACCATACAGATCTTTGATGCCAGAAATTTTAGAAGTATCTAAAATATTTTTTATCACTCGATTAATTTATATATTTAATTAGAATGAGCTGGAAAATAATATCTCCCCAAATACTTTAAACTACTTATAATTGAATAACTATTCAATCCTGAGATAATAATCTTATTTTATTTGTTTACCTAATTTTTCCAACAATTCTTCAAATGTATATTTCTAATTAAATACTACAATTCAGACCAAAATATATTAAAGTTATATTAATTACAAATGATATAATATATTATATCAATATAAGTAGTTAAACTCCTTATTTAAAAATTATCAATTTTACAAATATTTCGATTTTTATCAGATGCTCATAGAAAGATTAACTTTTAATCTATAGTTATTTCATAATTAGATCCGTCTATTTATTACAATAAACTCAACAACTTATCTTTACACGTTGAGTTGTAATAATTTTACTATCAAATATAAGCGATACTTTTGAACCACAATAGTTGAATATATAATGCGGTTAATATGCTAATGTTCTAGCAGAATTGATATTGTTCCCATTGTTTATAAGTTACATCGATTTTGAGGAGTTCAAATGTTATGAACTAGTATACTAAATTGTAGCAACTATATCTGAATGATTTAGATTCACCAGGAGCAGTACAATTTAAAGAATTCAGTCAGTAATAATACTTCAGCAAAACATCGAAAGTTATATAGTTATTGTAATGTTGTAAATTCTTAAATAAAGAGTTAATGTCTGAATTATATGTTCGCACTAATTTAATACTCGATGTACTTGAAAACTAATCTAATATTAATTCTTTTGGTACTACTACGAATATAGTTGAATGCGAATTCGGATTAACTAAAAATTTATGTAATGGGAAACAAACACCTCAAGTCATGAAAGGAATTATATCTAGACAGCTTAAGTAAAAGGCAGACTTTTATTAGAATAACAACGATCCGTATCCAATTCATAGAGAAAAGTACGCACACATATTTTAAGGAATGAATACCATGTCCAGAAGTATACAGCAAAGTCTATGAATGTAGGCTATATTTATATATGATAGTATAAGCAACAACGCTAGACACTTTATTGATCCACAGAAGCTGGTTGACATGTTAAATAATTTAGATGAAAAATACAAGTTCTCCAAGATTTTATTATTAGACAACTACAATTTATGTAAAGAGGTAGATGATAAGAATTGTGTAGTAGGCTCAACGTAATAAGGCAAATTACCAAAGATAATTGAACTTGGTAAATTTATCAAGCAAGAACAGAAGAAATAGTGACTTTTTGGTGTCAACTTAAATAATAATATTTAACAAAAATTAAATTATTTTCATCTAGCGTTTATGACGGCACATTCAATAATATTATTAGTTTCACTCCATCCTTCAAAAAAGTCATTTTTATCATGTATTGTAATATTATATGTATTCTATTGAACTTGTTATAATGTATATATTTTTTTGTCTTCTATATTAAACAATTATTAATAAAATGTATGTGTTTTCGCTTTGTTAATTAATAATTAATAGCATTCATACTGTCATAAATAATAATCAATTAATAATATAAACATTAATGGAATAAATATATAAATTAACGAAAGTTCTTAAAATAATAATTTGCAAATTACAACATAGACGAAATATATGTAGAAGTCATTAGTTAATATAACTTTGCAGACAATATAAATGTAATAATTTTCTATATTCGGTATTGGAAATGAATAACACATAATAGATTCATCATTTCGATTAGAAATTGATTAATTTGTTTAGTAAGGTGCTTTAATTTGTATTCAATGCGATACAAATATCGTAAATTCATAACTAATATTTATTGCCAGTGGTTCTCAACTTTCTGCTCTGGTTCTAAAAAGTTAAAAATACATTGAAATAGATTAATGTCAAATTAACTACAGAATAACAAGTTAGTATTCATCTGGGATTTGTAATATTTTGAATTAAGTTGATATATAATTTTCAGTGCTAAATACCAAACTTATTGGATATAACAATATAATCAGTAAACACAATGGATACTTAATTTCAATTGCTAAAGAAGTTTTTACATTTATTATTTACAATTTGACTGTGTGTTCAGATTAAAATACAAAAGATATTGGATATTTCTTAAAATATTGGATTAAAACGCAAGATGAAAAACATGATTGTTAAAATATATGTTCTATCGGTAATTCATTACATTTTGGAATATGCGTTGATTAGTGATAATAGATTAACAAATATTATATATCCATTTAACTTTCAAAAGCGAAAAAGTACCTATTGAAAAATTCATATTCCAACAAAATAAATGAAATAACTCTCACGTATCATAAAGACAGTTACACATACCGGCAAGGCAACTAGATCGACAAAACAAGTTCGCGTCACTGAACTCAGAGGACTCTAAATAGTGGAAACTTCTCACATTACTAAGAACAACCTCACAGGAAGGAACAAAACATTCCTCGAACTGACCATACCGGAAGCCAGATAAAGCAAACTACAGTGCCGTATCGGAAGATACCGAGGCGCTTCAATCACTGATCTAATCATGCTCAAACTCAATGAAGAAGCCAGTCAAACAAATTTGTCGTTGTTGGTTTGCGCTTTCTTCGCAGATGACTAGGCTGCTTAAGCTATTCTTTGTACTTCAGTGTCGAAGTGATTCAAGTTGTTTTCTTTTGAGTAACTACTGTACTTTTCAAGCTTTTATGATTCCATGTATATTGTCCAAAAGCTCAAAGATTTGAACAATTTATCAGTCATTTAGACTTTAGAAGACATCATAGCAATATATTTCTGGATGGACGAAATGCCGGCAAATTATAGTGCCGTGGTAGCCCGCCACGCTTTTTCCATAAAAGTGGTTAATATAATCATGATTCCAGCCTACTTTTAGAAATTCATGTAACCACTTGAGGATCACAGCTGTTGATACAGAATCTGGATTCCGAAATATCAAAGTAAATGCGATAGCAAATGTGCTTATCCATAAAAGTAAGCAGACGTGAAGTTTTTGAAATGCCAAAGTTATTTGAGGTTCCATATTGTCAGTACAGCTGTAGTTGAAGAAAGAAAATCGATCACTGGAGTTGATTAGTAAAGTAGAGGTAATTCAGCACCGTCCAATGATGTGTTCTAAATAGTCTGTTTGGAGGCACGTGCTACACGTTATGATGGTTCTCAGCTGCGTGTGGAATAAGGGATTTCGGATGCTGAGTAAAGATAATATTGATACATCAGTTATATATTTGCAGTAACCAACGCATATAACGTAACTCTAGCGAGCATTAATCTAGTGCAACCAAATTAATACAACTACCTTTATCCAGCATGAGTCACGAGCAAGAATAAACTAATTACAATTGAATTATTTATCTGTAAATGTATGAAACTTGCTATTATTATAATCTTAAGTAAAACTGCAATATATAGCAGAGTCACTTGTGTTTGTGATTTACATTATGAATTGTGTAGTGTGTTATAATATTAAAATATATTTTTTAACGCACGAAATACTATATTGGGCAAGAATATAAAATGTTTAGTGCTCGTTTATGTGACATTGGAATTCATGTCTGATGTTTTATAATAAATAGAAAATGCAACGCTGGGTACTACTATCAAGGCTGACTAATGTCGTCAGCTGAGCTAGATTAGATCGTGATATCCAGACAACTCAGGAGATTGTGCACTCAGCCTTAGTAACACTGAATGGCCATTTTATGTAGCATCTCCGGCGAAATTTTTGGGTGTATAAGCTTTGTTGATGAGCAAAGCCTTTCAGAACGTTAGGGCGCTCTGGACTTTAGAAGACATCATTGTAATATATTTCTGGATGGACGAAATGCCGGCAAGTTAAAGTGCCGTAGTAGCCCGCCATGCTTTTGTCATATGAGTGGTTAATATAAGCATGATTTCAATCTGCTTTTATTAATTCATGTAACCACGTGAGGATTACAGCTGTTGATACAGCATCTGGATTCCGAAATAACAAAGTAGATGCGATAGCAAATGTGCTTATCCATAAAAGTAAGCAGACGTGTAGTTTTTGAGATGCCAAAGTTATTTGAGGCTCTGTATTGTTAGTACAGCTGCAGTTGAAGAAAGAAAAGCGGCCGCTGGAGTTGATTAGTAAAGTAGAGGTAATTCAGCGCCGTCCAATGATGTGTTCTAAATAGTCTGTTTGGAGGCACGTGCAACGAGTTATGATGGTTTTGAGCTGCGTGTGCACTAAAAGATTTCGGATGCTGGATAAAGATAATATTGATACAGCAGTTATTTATTTGCAGTAACAAACGCATATAACGTAACTCTAGCGGGCATTGATCTAGTGCAACCAAATTAATACAACTACTTTTATCCAGCATGAGTCACGAGTAAGAATATACTAATTACAAGGGAATTATTAATCTGCAAATAAATGAAAGTTGCTATTATTATAATCTTATGTAAAACTGCAATATATAGCAGAGTCACTTGTGTTTGTGATTTACATTATGAATTGTGTAGTGTGTTATAATATTAAAATATATTTTTTAACGCACGAAATACTATATTGGACAAGAATATAACATGTTTAGTGCTCGTTTATGTGACATTGGAATTCATGTCCGATGTTTTAGAATAAATAGAAAATGCAACACTGAGAACTACTATCAAGGCTGACCAATGTCGTCAGCTGAGCTAGATTAGATCGTGATATCCCGCCAACTCAGGCGATTGTGCACTCAGCCTTAATAACACTAAATGGCCATTTTATGTAACATCTCCGGCAAAATATTTGGGTGTACACGCTTCGTTGATAAGCAAAGCCTTTCAGAACGTTAGGGCGCTCTGGACTTTAGAAGACATCATTGTAATATATTTCTGGATGGACGAAATGCCGGCAAGTTAAAGTGCCGTAGTAGCCCGCCATGCTTTTGTCATATGAGTGGTTAATATAAGCATGATTTCAACCTGCTTTTATTAATTCATGTAACCACGTGAGGATTACAGCTGTTGATACAGCATCTGGATTCCGAAATAACAAAGTAGATGCGATAGCAAATGTGCTTATCCATAAAAGTAAGCAGATGTGTAGTTTTTGAGATGCCAAAGTTATTTGAGGCTCTGTATTGTTAGTACAGCTGCAGTTGAAGAAAGAAAAGCGGCCGCTGGAGTTGATTAGTAAAGTAGAGGTAATTCAGCGCCGTCCAATGATGTGTTCTAAATAGTCTGTTTGGAGGCACGTGCAACGAGTTATGATGGTTTTGAGCTGCGTGTGCACTAAAAGATTTCGGATGCTGGATAAAGATAATATTGATACAGCAGTTATTTATTTGCAGTAACAAACGCATATAACGTAACTCTAGCGGGCATTGATCTAGTGCAACCAAATTAATACAACTACTTTTATCCAGCATGAGTCACGAGTAAGAATATACTAATTACAAGGGAATTATTAATCTGCAAATAAATGAAAGTTGCTATTATTATAATCTTATGTAAAACTGCAATATATAGCAGAGTCACTTGTGTTTGTGATTTACATTATGAATTGTGTAGTGTGTTATAATATTAAAATATATTTTTTAACGCACGAAATACTATATTGGGCAAGAATATAAAATGTTAAGTGCTCGTCTATGTGACATTGGAATTCATGTCTGATGTTATATAATAAATAGAAAATGCAACGCTAGGTACCACTATCAAGGCTCACTAATGCCGTCAACTGAGCTAGATTAGATCGTGATATCCAAACAACTCAGGAGATTATGCACTTAGCCTTAGTAACACTGAATGGCCACATTCTGTAGCATCTCCAACGAAATTTTTGGTGTATAAACTTTGTTAATGAGCAAAGCCTTTCAGAACGTTAGGGCGCTCTGGACTTTAGAAGACATCATAGCAATGTATTTCTGGATGGACGAAATGCCGGCAAATTATAGTGCCGTGGTAGCCCGCCACGCTTTTTCCATAAAAGTGGTTAATATAATCATGATTCCAGCCTACTTTTAGAAATTCATGTAACCACTTGAGGATCACAGCTGTTGATACAGAATCTGGATTCCGAAATATCAAAGTAAATGCGATAGCAAATGTGCTTATCCATAAAAGTAAGCAGACGTGAAGTTTTTGAAATGCCAAAGTTATTTGAGGTTCCTATAATAATTGATTTTATAGCGTTATTTATTAAGTTTATATTTGTGACATGATTAATGAGAAGAGGATAAAGAGTCAGCTTTAGTTAAACTAAACTAAGCCTTAGATTAGGTAAGTGAGTCATATATCATTCTGATAAATCATTTTTCTAATAATAACTAATTTAGTTGTGTGTAATAAAGAGTTAGTAATAAATATTTAGAAAAATTACCTAATTGTATACTATAACATAAATATATTTTAAAGTCATGAAACGACTAAGCGAGTCATTTTATTTGACACAAGAAATCACTCTTCTAATTATATTATTTTCTGGTTTAATAACATAAAAAATATATTTACGTAAAGTCACGTCCTCTTCGGTAGTTCGTAGGGTCGCACCTTCGCCGGTTACCTCGGCAGCCTGTACACGTACCTCACATCTTCATTTTTATTTCTCTTACGATAATCCTCAACATCCCTTCTATCTTAAACTATTTACCTCCATAAATGCGTGCAATGAATTCATTTTCGTATGAGAATTTTAATAGTGAACTTTCGACTTTTATTTCAAATAATTAGCTGTCTCTTACAAGCTCTATGCCAAACTAACAAAGTTTACCTATATTTAAGAAATGCACACCTTGGACTAAGAATGAAGATTAATATCTTACGAAACTAGTTGTAAAATATAAATCATGGGTTAAAATATATCAAAAATTCTCCGAAAAGTATATCAGTCCAGCTAGAAGAACAAAATATCAGTGCTAT
>CAXDID010001072.1:0-51849 GCA_963988835.1 Hexamita inflata
AGCTGATATGTATAAGCTTTAAACATAGCTAAATATTCATATTCGTTCACAGTACATCTGTGTTAACAATAATTTACACCCAAAATGTAACCTTACCGCTACGCATGCGCCTCATCAAGCACGCGTTTTAACGCACCGTAATATGAATACGCTTATTTACCAATATATAAAATAACAATGTTACTATTTCAAGTATTTGGTAGTAACTGGATGGGTTCTGTACACAGCGTGGTGTTATTGCAATCACTTATAACTTTATCATTGTTTTAGTCATTCCACTTCAACCGATGAAAGTGATGAAGCCATGTGTAGATACGAGCCCGGAGTGACCGCCCGCTGAAACCTTCGTTCGACTCTGCACTATCCCAAAAAGGGGGTGATATGGTTGTGTCCGACATTATTTCCGGCCCAAATTCATTATTCATGAGTGATATTTCACGTCATCTTAATTACTTACACAATAATCCATACATGCTTTGCAAATCGCAAAATCTTAACGTCTGAGATTATCTTTACTTTAAATCACACAGACATTCAATAACACGAGCATTACTCAAGCGATGATCGTATTGCATGGACTACTGTTGGTATCCCGTGTGTATGTCGACCTTCAGAAATTCCAAGCAGGCCTCAGCGCCGATCAGGCCTGTTACATCATTTCACTTCCGCCACCACGAATACTAGAAGAATAAAGCGTGAAACCAGTTCGCCTGGAATTTCACTGCACTTAAAGCGTGAAAAGCCGCTGTCACGACGGCGCTGTGCTATGAGGCCGAAGTTGAGCGAGATATTACGTATAGAGGCCGCGACAAGCCAAATTGACATAACCAACGACGCCAGAATTTGTGTTTCGCGAACTTGGTATTTCTTAATGCACAGATGGGGTCTAAGTCCGTGAGCCGCCCAAGATATGCAATTTGCACGCGAAAATATTCAAGTGCCGAAACGCTCTTTCCCTCACCCGTTGAGAATTCATCAAGTTGAAATGTGCGAAGTAAACGCGTTAACGCCGCTACCACTTGGAAACGTGGATGCTGACCGGACTAAATTTCTGCAGAAGCGCTGCTAATATTTACCTCCAGATTTGACTGTTGGCGATCCCGCTAAGCAATTGGACTGGCGATGCAGCGTATGATACTACTAAACACGTGGGCGTGCCATTGCGCTTTTAAGTTTTGGTTCCATCTGCACTTAGTTCTACAAGGCTTAACTTATTCGGCTTAATTTTGCTGCATTTCTGGAATATCTACAGAAATGCGAGATACGCCCAACCGGAGACAACTTATTTATATTCCAAAAAAGAACCACTCCATACAATGTATACTACCTTTGAAGAACTTCAGATCCTCGAAGACGGATTTGTCAAGATGACGAACTCCTGCTTCAACACCAACTTCACCGACGTCACTGAAGCACTCGCTCACTACAAAAGCAACGCCGTTCCAGCTGACCCACGTTTTCCGATAAACGCGAGAGCCAACGCCGCACAGCTGTTCGACAGCCGCGACAGCGAAGGAGAGCAGGAGCACGGCAGTTTCTATATTGCCGAAATAAAGAGAAAGACAGAAGCTTACAGCTGGACGAGATACATGCACGAAAGATTTGTGGTGGTATGCATGGCCTTGGGCATCAGAGACTGCAAGCCGAAAGAGGTCCTGCAATACTTCGGACACTTCCACGGAATCGAAAAGGCCGTGATCGGAAGCCACCTGCAGAAGGTGAGGAAAGCGATTCTCAAGGACTAGGGCCTGCAGAGCCTGGCCGATGTGCAGAACTGGATGGCGCCGAAAGATGTGCACGACGAAACCCTGACGTTCATCGTTCAAAAGTGGAAAGAACCGGGTTTCACTGGATTCTCCGGCAGCCAAATCTCCTAGCTCGTTAGAGAGAAGTGAATCTAGTTATACTTTTTATTCATTTAAAGTTATTGGGGCCGAATTAGCCTCCAGCGTTTAAAGCTCTACATATTGAAAGAAAACATTGATTGATAACATATCATAAATAATTAAACGGGGCTTCACACTTCATTTCGTGCTGTAAAATACCGTTGATCGTCCAAATGGTCATTCATCATGTAAATAAGTTTACTATGTAGTACATAAATCATATCTTTGTCAGTATAAATGTTTCTGCACTCAGGATATTGGCTGTGAAGCCGCTGCAGAACTCTTTTAACAATAGTGGCGCGGATTCTTTTGTAATGAGTTTTAGACATATCTTAACGTAACTTATACGAGAACAACAGCTCTCTGGCATGTTGAATAGCTGTGGTTCTGTAGTTTTCTGGCCACGTCTCCATTTAAGGGGTGAATAAGCACGAAATCAATTGTAAGAAGAAACGTGGAATTTACTACAATCGGATTTGAGATTTAATCTCAAGTTAACAAGTTGATGCTTAAATACTAAAAATGCGCATATGTGAACCAACACCACAAGCACCACTTTCTATCTTTTCAACATATTTAATCTGAATTTAATCCAACATTTAATATCTCTAGTATTACTATTAGTTGGGGTTTAGCTAAATAGTCAAAGTTCTCAAATCTAATATCACTTATAACACTACAAGCTGATATGTATAAGCTTTAAACATAGCTAAATATTCATATTCGTTCACAGTACATCTGTGTTAACAATAATTTACACCCAAAATGTAACCTTACCGCTACGCATGCGCCTCATCAAGCACGCGTTTTAACGCACCGTAATATGAATACGCTTATTTACCAATATATAAAATAACAATGTTACTATTTCAAGTATTTGGTAGTAACTGGATGGGTTCTGTACACAGCGTGGTGTTATTGCAATCACTTATAACTTTATCATTGTTTTAGTCATTCCACTTCAACCGATGAAAGTGATGAGGCCATGTGTAGATACGAGCCCGGAGTGACCGCCCGCTGAAACCTTCGTTCGACTCTGCACTATCCCAAAAAGGGGGTGATATGGTTGTGTCCGACACTATTTCCGGCCCAAATTCATTATTCATGAGTGATATTTCACGTCATCTTAATTACTTACACAATAATCCATACATGCTTTGCAAATCGCAAAATCTTAACGTCTGAGATTATCTTTACTTTAAATCACACAGACATTCAATAACACGAGCATTACTCAAGCGATGATCGTATTGCATGGACTACTGTTGGTATCCTGTGTGTATGTCGACGCTAAAATTCCAACGAGCCTCGCGCATAAATGATCCAGGCCTGTTATTTCCCACTTCCGCCACCACGAATACTAGAAGAATAAAGCGTGAAACCAGTTCGCCTGGAATTTCACTGCACTTAAAGCGTGAAAAGCCGCTGTCACGACGGCGCTGTGCTATGAGGCCGAAGTTGAGCGAGATATTACGTATAGAGGCCGCGACAAGCCAAATTGACATAACCAACGACGCCAGAATTTGTGTTTCGCGAACTTGGTATTTCTTAATGCACAGATGGGGTCTAAGTCCGTGAGCCGCCCAAGATATGCAATTTGCACGCGAAAATATTCAAGTGCCGAAACGCTCTTTCCCTCACCCGTTGAGAATTCATCAAGTTGAAATGTGCGAAGTAAACGCGTTAACGCCGCTACCACTTGGAAACGTGGATGCTGACCGGACTAAATTTCTGCAGAAGCGCTGCTAATATTTACCTCCAGATTTGACTGTTGGTGATCCCACTTAGTAATTGGACTGGCGATGCAGCGTACGATACTACTAAACACGTGGGCGTGCCATTGCGCTTTTTAGTTTTGGTTCCATCTGCACTTAGTTCTTCAAGGCTTAACTTATTCGGCTTAATTTTGCTGCATTTCTGGAATATCTACAGAAATGCGAGATACGCCCAACCGGAGACAACTTATTTTAATTTCCAAAAAAGAACCACTCCATACAATGCAAACTACCTTTGAAGAACTTCAGATCCTCGAAGACGGATTTGTCAAGATGACGAACTCCTGCTTCAACACCAACTTCACCGACGTCACTGAAGCACTCGCTCACTACAAAAGCAACGCCGTTCCAGCTGACCCACGTTTTCCGATAAACGCGAGAGCCAACGCCGCACAGCTGTTCGACAGCCGCGACAGCGAAGGAGAGCAGGAGCACGGCAGTTTCTATATTGCCGAAATAAAGAGAAAGACAGAAGCTTACAGCTGGACGAGAGACATGCACGAAAGATTTGTGGTGGTCTGCATGGCCTTGGGCATCAGAGACTGCAAGCCGAAAGAGGTCCTGCAATACTTCGGACACTTCCACGGAATCGAAAAGGCCGTGATCGGAAGCCACCTGCAGAAGGTGAGGAAAGCGATTCTCAAGGACTAGGGCCTGCAGAGCCTGGCCGATGTGCAGAACTGGATGGCGCCGAAAGATGTGCACGACGAAACCCTGACGTTCATCGTTCAAAAGTGGAAAGAACCGGGTTTCACTGGATTCTCCGGCAGCCAAATCTCCTAGCTCGTTAGAGAGAAGTGAATCTAGTTATACTTTTTATTCATTTAAAGTTATTGGGGCCGAATTAGCCTCCAGCGTTTAAAGCTCTACATATTGAAAGAAAACATTGATTGATAACATATCATAAATAATTAAACGGGGCTTCACACTTCATTTCGTGCTGTAAAATACCGTTGATCGTCCAAATGGTCATTCATCATGTAAATAAGTTTACTATGTAGTACATAAATCATATCTTTGTCAGTATAAATGTTTCTGCACTCAGGATATTGGCTGTGAAGCCGCTGCAGAACTCTTTCAACAATAGTGGCGCGGATTCTTTTGTAATGAGTTTTAGACATATCTTAACGTAACTTATACGAGAACAACAGCTCTCTGGCATGTTGAATAGCTGTGGTTCTGTAGTTTTCTGGCCACGTCTCCATTTAAGGGGTGAATAAGCACGAAATCAATTGTAAGAAGAAACGTGGAATTTACTACAATCGGATTTGAGATTTAATCTCAAGTTAACAAGTTGATGCTTAAATACTAAAAATGCGCATATGTGAACCAACACCACAAGCACCACTTTCTATCTTTTCAACATATTTAATCTGAATTTAATCCAACATTTAATATCTCTAGTATTACTATTAGTTGGGGTTTAGCTAAATAGTCAAAGTTCTTAAATCTAATATCACTTATAACACTACAAGCTGATATGTATAAGCTTTAAACATAGCTAAATATTCATATTCGTTCACAGTACATCTGTGTTAACAATAATTTACACCCAAAATGTAACCTTACCGCTACGCATGCGCCTCATCAAGCACGCGTTTTAACGCACCGTAATATGAATACGCTTATTTACCAATATATAAAATAACAATGTTACTATTTCAAGTATTTGGTAGTAACTGGATGGGTTCTGTACACAGCGTGGTGTTATTGCAATCACTTATAACTTTATCATTGTTTTAGTCATTCCACTTCAACCGATGAAAGTGATGAGGCCATGTGTAGATACGAGCCCGGAGTGACCGCCCGCTGAAACCTTCGTTCGACTCTGCACTATCCCAAAAAGGGGGTGATATGGTTGTGTCCGACATTATTTCCGGCCCAAATTCATTATTCATGAGTGATATTTCACGTCATCTTAATTACTTACACAATAATCCATACATGCTTTGCAAATCGCAAAATCTTAACGTCTGAGATTATCTTTACTTTAAATCACACAGACATTCAATAACACGAGCATTACTCAAGCGATGATCGTATTGCATGGACTACTGTTGGTATCCCGTGTGTATGTCGACGCTAAAATTCCAACGAGCCTCGCGCCTAAATGATCCATGCCTGTTATTTCCCACTTCCGCCACCACGAATACTAGAAGAATAAAGCGTGAAACCAGTTCGCCTGGAATTTCACTGCACTTAAAGCGTGAAAAGCTATTAATGAGTAAAAATGATGTAATATATGATGAGCGTGTTGATATGTGGAGTGCTGGCGCCGTTCTTTATTTTTTACTACATGGTTATTCTCCTTTTATTGTAAAGGGTTCTTTACGATTTACTTATTACTAAGCTGAAAATGACATGTTGTTGCCTTATAATTATTCAGCAGGCAATGAATTAATTGAAATTATGGATAAGTTATTATAACACAATATTAAATAAAGAGCATATGCAAATGATATTTTGGAACAATTACTCAAACACAATAGAAATAATGTAAATTTGATAGAACATAATATTATAATAAATGAAATAAAGATAACATTTATTGGCGATTTTGGAGTTGGAAAAACATCACTCATCAAAAGATTTGCGAAAACTTCAATGTAAATATCTATATCATCTATTTCCAAACTTATTAACGGTAATCCAGTTAATATTATATTTCATGATATACACAGGGAACAGAATAAATGACTCAATCATTGGTTCCACAAATATTTAGGGGATCAGATATTGTTATTTTAGTATACAAAGATATAGATTCTTACGATTCACTGGGAAAATGGAAAAATATTGTTAGTTAGTGGTGTTAACCCATGTATTTTACATTATGTTCATCATTTAATGGTTATTTGAAAAATAGTAGTGATTTACAGCTAAATTCAAGAGATGTTGAATCAAAGTTTGATAAAGTGCTCACAAATATATTAAATTAGTATCTTGAAAAGTATAATCCCAATTAGTAAATCAATAAAGTATAAGCTAAACTGGTTGTTAATGATTCTGTAAAGAAAACAGGAAAATGCTGTTGAAGTGATTTATTACTTGAGTATATATTTATTTTGCTGATTTTATGTTAAATATTAAATATCACACTCCATAAGTAAAGGAAAATGAGTTAAGACTATCAATATGGTGAATTAGAGGGATATAAACAGTTGATAACGCAAATAAACCAGTGGTATTTTAGTGGTGATGACGAAAATGTTGCTGTAATTTTGTGTTAGTTGGGGAAGCACTTTGAGTTCAAGGAAAACTACGATATTGCGATCAAATACACGATTGCGGATATTTTGCTGTCCTATAGATTGAATAAAATTCCCGGTGTGTCGACTGCTTTGGCCACCTTAGCGCACGAGTATTTTTGTTTGCAGTAGGTTGAGTTTGCGAAGGAGAATTGCAACGAGAGTTTGTCTTTTTAGCTGGCTACGTATGCGTATTAGTGTGCTTTTGCGTCGTTAACGCACTAGTCCAAGATGGTGGACACTATAATCTCAGCTTCAATTCCATTTCAAATGTCAGCTTTGGACGCTAGTTTCGTGTTGCTGTCAACCATTACGGTTAATTCCGGCTGCTACTATTCAATGGCCAGTTACTCCTTCGAGTGCTTTATTGAGTCTTTGGCCTCAAAAATGCAGTTTTGCACTTTCCCCTTGTTTTATTTGTAAATGCTCGAGGCCTCAAGGGCGTTTATATTGTAACTGGACCTTTCTTGTTACAAACAGAGCGCCCTGAACACACTTATGAGCGTTTGTGAGCAGTTCCTGAACGTTGGAATCAATTTAAAGTTCTGCGGGGACCTTCTCCACATTTTTGAAAAAAATAAGAGGGAGTTTTTACTGAATAAAAACTGGCTCAGAATTTTACGGCTGAAATATTAAACCTTCAACGGAGAACTGAACGAAAATAACGCCCGGACTAAAATTGAGGAACTAATTGAGTTCTCGGATGAAAAGACCGTTCAGGAGTTCATTGAGTTCCTAATTAAATTCGCGAGGGTTAAAATGGTCGGAATTTGCGTTGAATGCGTTAACAGCGGACTATACGGCAATTTGAAGCAAATAAAGCAAAATAAATACAATGTGCAAAAAAGTGAGCTAATGGACAACTTCGTGCAGAGGAAATATAAAGAATGCGTTAATAACATACAGAATATGATCACAGGAAAGGAAAAAATTGAATAGAATATAGACAGTGTATTATAAATAGTATGCGCACTGCTGAGCCACACACAACTGGAAATACACGAATAACACAGATTCTTGCTGTTCATGATGCAAAACATGATCAAAAGCGTAAATATAGAACAACTACAAGATTTGCAATACAATCTGGTATATTTCTTGCACGACTTCAACCTGTGCAACCCACTGATTCCAAGCTCGGAAAACCTAAGCAAAGAACTCGCACTGTACGGACTCAATAATTACGCAGACTCGCTATTGATGAGCACACATAAATTTTACGGGTTAAATCCAGCATTTAGTTAACATGAATTTAAATAAGACTCGATAGTTCAGCTTGATAAAATGTACAACGTAACACTATTTTTAATGCAAAATAAACTAATAACGTAAGAGAGAGACGAAGAGGCGATTAAAAAACTGAAGCTAAACAAAGCAAATATCAGCAGTCATATTGATAAGTACAAGAAATCAAACAGAAAAGCGAAGTAAATCGACTATTCAAATGTGGTGCTAAAAACCAGGTCAAACACAGCAATTTTACCTCATTAAATATACCAATACTAATCAATGGAGCGTGACTATGAAAACTAAGTTTCATAACAGTAATTTAATAATAGGGATTAATCTGCCGAATAACCTGTAAACATCAGCGAATCGATTTCAGAATCATCTGTTGAAGATCCTTAACCAGAAGCTCAAGCAATTATTGAACCACAATAAAATAATATAGAAGTACCAACCTCTCATGAATTCAGCTTTTTACCACCTTAAGATTTAATCTAACAAGTTTCTTCATTAACAAACGTTGACACACTGTCAATCACTTCTTCAAATATAGACCACGATCAGATCCTCTCAATATCTTAATTACGCCAAATTTAAACGCTATTTTTAACCGGCCCGTGTAAAATATCCGATTTGCTCCTCCTCTTGTCATCAATTACAATTAACACTTTAATTTTAAAAAGGAATTGCATTTCAAGCCCGGATTTCACCTCCGTTTTCAGATTTGCCGTTCACAAAAACATTCAAAGAATATTTTTCGCCCAGATAAACAGTTTTCAAACGAGAACGGCCGAGGAAACAAACATTTTTGAGCCGAGAACCGTTGAAACTATTGAGTTTTACATGTGTAACTTCAAATTCATTGGTTAAATATATTAAAATAAAGGACGTTTAACGGTTAAAAAACTTATAATAAATAACTGCTAAAATGTGTGCTAAATCATGAAATTGATGCAGAATATGTACTTATTCAACGTAGATGAACTATATTTGAAGAATATAAGTATCACTGAGCTTCAATTAATTGATTTTGCCGAATACCAGAACAAAATTGACAAAGTCAAAATACAATTCGCCCAGAAAATAAACTCAAACGAAGAAATTAACTACATTCAAAACTTCGAATTCCGGCTAAACTCAGAAGGAACCGAAGTGGAACTGCAATACAAAGAATGAAATCCTATATTTTAACACAAATAGATACAAATAGTAACAATAAATAATAACATAAATATCTCTTTAGCAAAAAGGCTTTTTATAGACAAATTTTTGTGCGAGCTAGAAGCTATTTATGAGGAGGAAACGCGAGCTTATGAGTATTTATAACTGTGAGTAAAACTGATATTTTATATTTACACTTCACTACCCCTAGGTTCAGATCATCACTTGTACACAGTGAGCGAAAAAATTATAATAAAGACAGCTGTCAATAATAACATTTTATTGGCAATATCTTCGAATGAATTTGACTATCTATTCGCTACTAAAATTCTTTTTATTTGTCAACTAATGAACCACTGATATTTTATAATTTCAGCAATTCATGCTTCTTTAGTCTAAATTGACCCCAGTTCCCTTTTGTTCACTTAACAATTAACTGAATTTAATTGGGCTTTTCAATAACTAATATTGTTTTGACATAAAACTAAACTGGGTAATAATTCAATACTTACGGCAAACTGACTGAAAGAAGTCGCACATCAACGTACTTGCATCACTTAGTTACTACTACATAATAGAATTCAAATTCTTCATTTTTAACTTCTTAAACCTTTCGGCTCCTTTGAAAGCTTGGCATGTTTAAAAAAGTATCAAATAATTGCTACTTTTTTAAATTTAATTTAACTCGAAAATATTATAAATCTTCTTATTATTTAGTAACATTTTACCAGTTATTAATTCAGTATTATTTATGAATTTTCAATAAAAAACCATTTTTTATAGTTTTCGACTTGAAAATGGTTGCTTTGGAAATCGAAATTCTCTCAAAGTAATAGTAAACTAATAACAATACTATTTATATTCCGATAATATTTTGTTCGTGAACAGCTACTTTATAAGTTACTAAAATTTAATATTTCGTTAGTGTTATAATCTAGAATAACGTGAAGCTAAAACTACGTTATGCAAATACAATTTATTATTAAGTTAATTAATAAAGCTGGGAACCGCTAGATCAATGAAGTTGTTACAAGTGATTGAAAATTTTGTATCTAATATTCGTGTGCCTCCAAAGGATTTCATATATAAGAACTCAAATAATAACGTTATGTTAAAATATGCTTCAACTTCTACATTGAACTCAATAACTTTTGGGCAATTCCAAAGTTGCAAAATTTAGGGGTAGTTGTACATAAAAACCAAGTGTGAAAGTGTTTATAAGTTGGAAACCGTAATACTAAATATAAAGATTATTTCATAGCAATCAAAATTTGTGGGTTACTTGAAAGTATCTTAATTAGAGTATTATATTTGGTAATATTTTGGGTTTTGGTACGTTCAACTCATAATTTATTGGTTGAAAAATTAGGGTGCTTGATAATAAGCGCAATGAATAATTGTATGTTACAAACTTTGACGATTTCTTCATTTAGTGAAGTGGCAACTGAATCCCAAAACCCACTTTTGGCAAGCATTTATGATCATAGAACGATTACTATAAAATTTAAATTAATATAACTTTTAGAGAAATCTCTAAGAACCTCACTTAAAGAGATATAACCTTAACATTTGTTAAAAATTAATTTATCTATTCCATTAATTTAGCTATCGACATTAATTTATCACTCCAACATATATGACTATGTATGTATCTTCGTATGGTTGTAAAGTTAGTAGTATATTAACAATATTTAATATTACAATAAGTAATACTAACTCGAAATATAGCATTTAATGACAAAACTGAATGTTCGCATTTTGAAATATATGTACGCTCTACGCACACTGTGCGCATCAAAATGTGCACATTTTTAATTTTTGTTCGCATTTTGCGCCCAAAAACCAGCCCTAATACAGTGGTGGGCCCTCGAAATGCTTTTTTGAATTAGGAAGAAGAATGAAGTTTATTATTTGAATCTTACTTATATCACTGCCCGGCTCAATAATGAGTGTGTTCTCCCTCCTCATCAATACACTCATTAACTCTATTTACTATTGATTTGTAAAGTGCTTCAATCACATCAAGGCCTGGTTGAGCCTTGGATAGCTGTGCTACAATAATTAACGTATATAACTCTGTATATACTTCAATAATAAGTTTCAACTTTACCTAACGTTGTATAATTTAACAATCAAGAAAATTGATTTCTCATTATGAAATGGAAGTGGAAGATCATAAGTAAAATAACTGTTGTTTTAGAGAGCATCAATATATTATTTAATGCTGGGCCCGACTAACCCACTTGATTCCATTCTTCAAGAAACAAAAATGCATTCATTATTTGAATATTGAGAATGAAAGCGACTGTAACTACCTGAATTATAATTCTAATTAAGCGAAGTACCAATACTTCATCTTGAGCTCCCGGTTGAGATTGAAGAAAAAGTCCTCCATTGTTTTCGTGATTAAGAAATACCTAAAATCGTTCAGATTGACCCAGTTGAAGATGAACACCGAGGTCCTCTGCAGGTCCAGTGCTTGCGCTACTAGTTATAAATTACATATTGCGTCCGTATACCAATCATTGGATCCTCTTATTCTTTTCTCCAATCAGGCTTAACTACCATATATTTTCGAGATAAAATCTTTCATAAATTAGTTTTGTTGACTAAAACGTAGAAATTACACAGGGACATCTTAAACAAGTGATATAACTAGTTCAGATTGGTACAATATTTTATGAATTCATCCGTTGGACCCAGAAATGAAGAGAATACAAACGCTTCAGAACTGCCTAAGTTTGTTAAGTGAATTAGTTGACCTTCCCTAAACATCTTCTACCGCGTTTATTTTTGTCATTGCCGTCCTTTTATTGCATGTGGTAATTTCTATTTTTTCTTTTTGGAATATTAAATACCGACTTTGAATAGTCGATTATGGTCTAATACGATCGAAATCATATTTTTGGCCCTCTTGTGTTAATGAGTAGTTCATGAATAATCTCCAACTTGAGATTATTTATTGGAATTTGTCATCCGCATTAGAAGTGGCAAAATATTTTAATATATAATTACTCACATAGTAAACAAGAAAAAGCAATTCCACCTCCCATAACTGTAGTTATAATTTTTTAACATATACAGTCATGGGAGGTGGAAATGCTATTTCTAGTTTACTATGTGAGTAGTTATATATTAAAATATTTTGCTACTTCTAATGCGGATGACAAATTCCAATAAATAATCTCAAGTTGGAGATTATTCATGAACTATTCATTAACACAAGAGGGCCAAAAATATGATTTCGATCGTATTAGATCATAATCGACAATTCAAAGTCGGTATTTAATATTCCAAAAATGAAAAATAGTAATTACCAAATGCAATAAAAGGACAGCAATGACAAAAATAAACGCGGTAGAAGATGTTTAGGGAAGGTCAACTAATTCACTTAACAAACTTAGGCAGTTCTGAAGCGTTAGTATTCTCTTCATTTCTGGGTCCAACGGAGGAATTCATAAAATATTGTACCAATCTGAACTAGTTATATCACTTGTTTAAGATGCCACTGTGTAATTTCTACGTTTTAGTCAACAAAGCTAATTAATTATGAAAGATTATATCTCGAAAATATATGGTAGTTAAGCCTGATTGGAGAAAAGAATAAGATGATCCAACAATTGGTGTACGTACGTAATATGTAATTTATAACTAGTAGCGCAAGCACTGGACCTACAGAGGACCTCCATGTTCATCTTCACCTGGGTCAATCTTTACGATTTTAGGTATTTCTTAATCACGAAAAACAATGGAGGACTTTTTCTTTCAGCTCAAGATGAAGTCAAGGTACTTCGCTTAATTAGAATTATTATTCAGGTAGTTACAGTCGCTTTCATTCTCAAAATACAAATAATGATTGCATTAATATTTCTCTAAGAATGAAATTAAGTGGGTTAGTCGGGCCCAGTATTAAATAATATATTGATGTTACTCTAAAACAACAGTTATTTTACTTATGATCTTCCACTTCCATTTCATAATGAGAAATCAATTTTCTTGATTGTTATACAACGTTGTTTAGAGTTGAAACTTATTATTGAAGTATATACAAAGTTATATACTTTAATTATAGTAACACAGCTATCCAGGCCTTGGTGTGATTTACAAATCAATAGTAAATAGAGTCATGGAGTGTATTGATGAGGAGGGAGAACCCGCTCATCAGCCAGACAGTGATAAGTAAGATTCAAATAATAAACTTCATTCTTCTTCCTAATTCTAAAAAGCATTTCGAGGGCCCACCACTGTAATAAACAAGGCAACATGCTAAAACAGCCATTGAAACACCGAATAAAATGATAGATTCTTTCCAAACACTGTTACTAGTTTCCATTATCGTATACTAGAGTTGACTTAGTTCAGAAGCACTTTCTGCAAAGTATACTATTTGGTCTCTTACGTTCGTTTTCATGTTGCGTGTCATGTTAATCTAACATTCTTTCTTATCTCCAAGTGAATTTTCGCACGTGATTGGTACGGTATCCGTTTTTCTGGAGAAGTTTACTAGTTATGTTACGCCATATTGCTCAACTAGTATATATCATTTTATAATTGCATTTCAAAGTAATTTAAATTTATAGATCCTCTTTCGTCACTGAATACTCTGTTGTTATACTGCTTGTTGATATTTTTGTTATCATTTAAGTTTTATTACATTATTTTTCAATGGATTTGATTAAACTTATTAACCCAAGATATGAGGGTTTTTGACGAAAGTCGATTTTAGAAAGAGAATGAATTTAGGAATTCTAACTATATTTTTGGAGGATATAGACCTCTACTATTGTTGATAAAATATAATACTTTTTCACATCACAAATGATGAATAAAATACTGGTCGCCATAAGCCAAGTAAAATTACACACTAATGATAATTGTTGAATATCGATTATTCTGTGATGCTTATAGCTGTCTGGAGGGCTATTACGACTACAGCTATGACTTTCTGTTATAATTAACATTTTCTGTTACACCAAAAAAAGATATTATACCATTGAAATAGTTTACTTTAATTCAGGCATCAGTTTAACGCCTCAGAATTTTCGGACATCCTCATGAAAATTGATATTTCAATGTTATTTAGAAGTAAATAAAAAGTTGAATGAGCCATTGGGTGCATAAATACAAATAAGTGTATTCCCCTATTTTTGACTATAGCTGTTAACTGCTTGACGAGAAAATGCAGTCAATGAAAATTTGATTTATGGAAGTTGGTGCGTTTGCATTACCAAACTCTCGCAAATATGATCAAATATGTTAAAAATGACATAGTAAAAATATGACCGTTGACTGTGAATCTGGAGCAAAAAAATTTGATGTGGATTTTGGAACTTTTCGGAAGAAAAAATAGAGGTGTGTAAGTGATAGTATGTACTGATATTTCATGTCGTCTCATCTATTTCTAAAATATTCCGCTCGAATCCCTGTCCGGGCGCAATCCACCTCATAAATGGTCGACTTGAAACTTATCTCTGAAACCAGCTACAGACACGCGGATTTCACCAAACTCAACGATTATTGACGTATTTCTTATCCTAGCGCTCATTAGCACTCATCTACGCTTTAGAAAATGACACTATCGTATATTTCACAAACGAAAAACAAAAAGGTTCCGCCAATTTTTAAATATATTGTATCAACAACCATATACTACTACAATATATTAGAATATATCAAAGCGGATCTTGTTTACATATATTAATATAAAAAATGAAGTAAAATTATCACTATTTTGAGGAGGAAATATGAAGTGAAGCCAACACATATAATTGATACTTACTAATAATAGCCTTCATTTGAATAAAAATTTAGAAACATGAAATTATAAAAATAAATGAATTAAACAACATAATAATAGTCATATAATTGCATTATATTAATAAAATATTTCTTGTCCACTCCAAATGAATCATTCAAAAATAAATATTCCGTTCTGATCTATAAAAATTGTTGGGAAACAGATAAAATACAGCTATAAGTGCTTATTCTAAATATCTCTAAGTATTTTAAGAATAAGTGCTCTTTATTAACTAAAAATTACTATCATACAGTAATACTTACTATTCAACATAGCATTGTGATTAAGCACAAAATTAAGTTTAATTTTAAATGTTTAATCTAAAACATGTGTGTTTCCATAGTATTTCGAACAAGCATTTCAATCAATATTAAAAGTAGGGTTATTAAAGCTTGATAATAAAATTGCAGTACCGTAAACGCTGCTCATAATACTTCTACAAGCTAGTGTTCAAGTATTTTATGGAAATTACATTGATAGTGATATACTGTATTATTTGTCGCAACTATAATATAAACATAGTATAATATAATACAAATAGTAATATTTAAACATTAAAAACATTATTAGCTCTTGACAATGTATATAATATTATCTGCTATTATATAAGCTACTTAATTACTATATTTATATTATTTATATTTTATAGTTATGATAAGCTCAAATAATGTTTCTTATAAATAAATTGATATTTGTATTATATTTTAGTCGATCAAAAATTAATAATAATTTAATAAACACACAATAAATTTAAACATCTTTGTGGTGTGAAATGCTAAAACTGTCACAAATACGATAATAAAAAATGAATTGTTAAACAGAATCTAAATTTAACCAAAATGATGACAATTTTGTGTATCTCAAGAAATCAAAACAAGAGACGTTTTATTTTTTGACCAAGTCTCTAAAAATAACTAAAATAAAGGAAAATCCTCTCAAAATATATGAGATCGGATTTCCTTCTTGAAAAACCCATTTAAACAGCAATAGTCGATGGTCATGTAAAAATCGATTTAAAAAGCAATTGCTATTTTGTGGTCTAAAAATATCTTGGGTAAATAAAAAATATTGTAAGTATTCATTTTCATTTTTTAATACTCGTTCGTGTTCCAAGTCTTCATCTTATGATAATATTATTTTCATGCATGAGTGAGTCATGTTTTTATTATTTTCATTATTAGTTAGTATTAAAAATTAATTTAAATTATTATTTTAAAATATGTAAAATGACAATTATATGTAAAAATATTGATTTCCATACAAAATCATTTACATGTAGTTTTAAAATATTTCTTGCACTATTTCTCAACAACACTCACTTAACAACAACAATCCAACAATACATCTAAACGCAATAAATAAATATATACTAGTTATTTTACTATAGCCAAGTAAAATTAATATACAGCATCATCCAATATAACATATTAAGTTTAGTGAAATATAATTTCAGTGTTCTTTAGTTTGAATATAAGTGTGGATATGTGGATTGTCATGATGAAGATGGAATGATTAAATTGAGCCTTAACACTGGATGAGTCATTATATTTGGACATATCTTAATTTATTTCTAATAATTATTAATATTATATTTCAATTTAAATTGCAACAACACTTGTCTTCCTGGTTAACCAAAGAACCAAAATAAACGAAGCAATTAGGAAATCTTAAACTCTACAAACTTAATTACTGAGTAAAACATTAAAATCGAAAGATATGTTCAAATATTGAGTTAAATTGAGGAGGCAGGTAGGGATGCCTGTTTAGACGAAACACATATAGTGGACACTGTTTGATTTTCGAACACAACCTCTATTATATATATATTATTGCTGGGTCTTTACTGAGTGGGCATAAATGACTGGTTGAACCCGTTTTGAAAGTGGAAACACTGGTGTGCGAGAGCCAATGTTTTGCTTTCGAAAGTCTCAATGAAGTCTGTTTGTGCCGTCTCGAGGAAGTGATAAATATATGAACAAAATCGAGAACGTTAAAGACATCTTGAAACAGAGAGAATAGAACCTACCTGCTCAGTAGCAAAAGCGTGAGACCCAGTAACGGCACAAGAGAATCATAGTATTGACTCGTTTTTCTGAAGGCACTTCTTCTAGACGAAGAATTAGAACATGATAGGACATATCTCAAATTTCTATTTAATAATTAATATAAGTACATATTAAAGATAAATAACATATAAATAACATATTTTTAATTATATGTTTAATAACTAGCATATGTTGTCTTCTATCATATTCTTAAAACAAATATAATATTAGAATTAATAACAATAATGTTTCAATAATATTTTAGTTGGTAATAACTAATATAGTTATTGTTAAAAAGTTAATGCATTAAATACAATTAACTTAAATGATAAAATTTATTTAAATTAGAAAAAGAATAACATGTTCTTATTCATTTACACAAATGTAACTTAATATTCTCAAATTGATATATCCGTTAATAATGTTGAAATCAATACTTTTGCATTGTTTGGCATCATTGCAAACAATTAAACAGTAATTGATTCTAATATTAATATTTCATTACAGTTTCCAGTCTTAACAGGAGCTCTGCTTTGTATTATTTGCGATGTAGACGTGTAGTAATGCAATTTAGTGTTTATTGCCAAGGGTTAACAAATTTCTGGTTTAATTATAGAACCAAGAGAAAGAGCTAATATTTATTCGTCTTTTATATAGTTTAGAATTAGTAGTATGAATTCTTCTGGAATAACAAATATTATAAATCAATCTTCTGTATCACTTTAAATCAATAAATGCAAATTAACCGGTTATAATCTATTGTAAAGCAAATACAATGGATATGTAGCTTCAACAATATTAGTAAATATATCACTTAATATAACACAAATGTATACGTGTGTAGACAAAACATAGCGCTTTGGAACAGAAAGTGTTCAAATTAGTATAATTGGAAGTGATATTATTTAGTGCGATATTTGCGAACACCAATACGTAGTTTATGGATTATGCGGTGAAATACTCAATTATAGCGAAATTTTAGATGGAATGTACTTATGTGTGTATCCGTTTGAATACGTCAAGAATAAGTGTATTTGTGCCTATGGATACTTAATTAACAACAGTAAATGTATTAATATTACAGAATCCTTAAATAATATTAGTAATTAAGTAAACATTGGTAATAGCGCCTCAATATAGTTACTTGAATAAAAAGTTTAAAATATTGAAAACATACTTAGTATTGTTGATCAAAGTATTTTAGGTAACATAACCGAAATAGAAAACAGTATAATTTCAAACTATTCAAAATCAGATTTTAACTTAATGATGAATATTTTAACTTTAGACAATAGAATAAATAATAATATTACTTCTATAAAGAATGATATATAAATAACATAAATTACAGCTGACAATAATTTACTTTCGAACACGACAGTCTTGGATTGGAGAATATTCAACAATGTGTCATAAATTAATAATAATTTTCAGAATTTAACATTATAATTAATAGATTTTAACAATTCATTGTAACAGTAAAATTAAATTATTTAGCAATAGTAGATACTAATTAATAATCTAACATAATAAATCAACTGTACAAGCAATTATGGTTACTCCATGATTAATGGTACTTGTATTTAAGTGACGTGCGCTATTTTAGGATAACAGAGTATAAACGGTATTTGTTAGTGTACTAACATAAATTCCATTATTTAAGACAGTTCATGTGTGTGTCCATCTAACTCAAATGTAATTGGAACTGCTTGCGTTTGCAGTATAAACGGGCAAATAATGTAGAACGGAAAATGCGTTTGTTCTACAATGGGAGCATTTGTGCTTAATAATGTTTGCTCTTGTGGCGTAAATAGTATTAATACATCAAATACATGCAGTTGTCCATTAAATGCTGATTTAATTAATGGAGTTTGCACTTGTTTAAATATAAATGCGTATATTTCTGAAAACTAGTGTGTATGTCCAACATATTCTTCGTTAATAGGAAATACTTGCACATGTCCAAGTAACTCATAAATTATTAATAATATATGCACTTGTAATCAAATACAAGGTTAAATTATGAATAATTATGAATGTTTGTGTTAAACTGCTGGCGCATTTGTTCAAAATGGATCATGTACTTGTGGTATTAATGCACTAAATGTATCCAACACGTGTATGTGTCCAATCAATTCATCTTTAGTAAATAATATTTGTACATGTGATAAAATAATTGGTTAGTTAATAACAAATGAAAGATGTTAATGTCCGTCTGGTTACTCTGTAATTAATAATTCCTGTCAACAAACAATTTATAGTATAAATATTACAAATTTAGAATGTAGTTAGATAATATTTATTCAAACTTTTGATATATAAAGTATATCAAATTATATAAATTGTTCCAACAACTACAGTGCTGGCTATGTATTTAGTACATCCACTATGATTCAAAATTCATTTATTGATATTTCAGACAACATTTATACAACAACAGTTTATCCACTATTTTAGTCTTAGATCTCTTTTACTAACTTAAAAATTTAGTTTGGAACATAATCTTTGAATAGTGGTTCGTTTATTATTTCATCTAGTACAGTTATGGGAGGTGGAATTGCTTTTTCTTGTTTACTATGTGAGTAATTATATATTAAAATATTTTGCCACTTCTAATGCGGATGACAAATTCCAATAAATAATCTCAAGTTGGAGATTATTCATGAACTACTCATTAACACAAGAGGGCCAAAAATATGATTTCGATCGTATTAGACCATAATCGACTATTCAAAGTCGGTATTTAATATTCCAAAAAGGAAAAATAGAAATTACCACATGCAATAAAAGGACGGCAATGACAAAAATAAACGCGGTAGAAGATGTTTAGGGAAGGTCAACTAATTCACTTAACAAACTTAGGCAGTTCTGAAGCGTTTGTATTCTCTTCATTTCTGGGTCCAACGGATGAATTCATAAAATATTGTACCAATCTGAACTAGTTATATCACTTGTTTAAGATGTCCCTGTGTACTTTCTACGTTTTAGTCAACAAAACTAATTTATGAAAGATTTTATCTCGAAAATATATGGTAGTTAAGCCTGATTGGAGAAAAGAATAAGAGGATCCAATGATTGGTATACGGACGCAATATGTAATTTATAACTAGTAGCGCAAGCACTGGACCTGCAGAGGACCTCGGTGTTCATCTTCAACTGGGTCAATCTGAACGATTTTAGGTATTTCTTAATCACGAAAAACAATGGAGGACTTTTTCTTCAATCTCAACCGGGAGCTCAAGATGAAGTATTGGTACTTCGCTTAATTAGAATTATAATTCAGGTAGTTACAGTCGCTTTCATTCTCAATATTCAAATAATGAATGCATTTTTGTTTCTTGAAGAATGGAATCAAGTGGGTTAGTCGGGCCCAGCATTAAATAATATATTGATGCTACTCTAAAACAACAGTTATTTTACTTATGATCTTCCACTTCCATTTCATAATGAGAAATCAATTTTCTTGATTGTTAAATTATACAACGTTAGGTAAAGTTGAAACTTATTATTGAAGTATATACAGAGTTATATATGTTAATTATTGTAGCACAGCTATCCAAGGCTCAACCAGGCCTTGATGTGATTGAAGCACTTTACAAATCAATAGTAAATAGAGTTAATGAGTGTATTGATGAGGAGGGAGAACACACTCATTATTGAGCCGGGCAGTGATATAAGTAAGATTCAAATAATAAACTTCATTCTTCTTCCTAATTCAAAAAAGCATTTCGAGGGCCCACCACTGTATCTCAATCCATATTAATCAGATGAATATAATATCTAGGCCTAATTGTCAACTTAAAGTAAACAGTATGTTAAATATTCTAACTCCTGCATCAGAAAGCACTGATATAACTGATTTACTTGTAAATTTATCTTTAACATCTTCTAGTGGAAATATAGCATTAATTACAAACATAAATGGTATTTTGAACATTTCTGGATATTAAGTACTTGGTTATTACGTGAGTACTGGAACTGTAGCCATGATTGGAATCAATTTAAATTCAGAAACTGCAAATGTAAACAAATTAAGTTTTTAACCACTTATGTACTATGTCGGAAACGGATCATCTTTCTTATTCGGTAACGCTGTAACAACAATAGATAAAATAGTGATTACTAATGTTGCTTTCATTATGGGAAATAGCACAAACTATTTACTTTAAGGTTCAATCGCCGCAACTTATTCTAACTATTATCTGTTTGGAGGTATAATAGCGTAAATAAACTGTGCATCGCTTTTAAGTGTTAATAATGTAATATCAGATTCATATCAGACGATAAGTTCAAGTTATGTCAGACATTCTGGTTTTCTTGTTGGTTATGTATACTCAAAAGCCAATAGCATTATAATCAATAATATTTGTCTCTAATAAAACATGACGAGTACTACTCAAGTATTTAACTATTTTGGTCTAATTGGAAGTAATTATGGGAATACTTCCATGTAAAATGCATCAATCATCTTTGCTGCTTAGGTTGCTGCGTACTCACATTGTTTTGGGATAATTGGTATTTAATGGCAAAGTTCTCTTTATGCGGAAGTGATAAACTTGAGAACTTCCATAAGTTATAGTTTTAGTTAAGGTACTTGTGTAGGTTCTATCTTTGGATATTTGCATTCGAACACAAATAATTCAATTTAGAATACTACAGTCTTTGGAGGAAATATAAGCGCTTCCGGATCAAGTTTTGTTGGTGGGTTCTGCGGTTTTTAAGACATTTCGTCTACTGTAACAATATTTAATTCTAGTATTTCTATAACGAATATATCTGGTTCAACTAATGTTGCTGGGTTCGTTGGATAATGCTAAATATTAAACATAATCAATTCAAAAATTTTGCTCGTGTATCTATCCTGTTCCAGTTCAGTTGGAATTGTCAGTAGTAACGGCGGAACTTTTTAAATAAGCGGTTCTTCATCAACTTAAAATTATATAAACGGTGTCAAACAAAGTGACTGCGCGATTCTATCGAATTTCTGGTCTGCTGTAGGATGTTGAGTGAAATGGTAATCACATTTTGAATAGATGAAAACCAAAATACGTTTTAATTATTAAGTTATTATTACGTTATATGATTATTTGGCATTTTTATTCATGAGAAATACAACAGGTTATTTCATCAGATTACAAGTCCGTATTCTTTTGTTAAAAATCGAATTATTACAAAATTGTATTTTTGAAAACTTAGTAAATATTAAATAGTTAATCAACAAAGCAATGAGAAAATCAGACCCCAAAATAGTCCATAGCCCAAAACAGTCCTATAGGTGGTCGAAATGCATCATTTGATATTAGTTTGTGAAGTGGGTAGGCTGTTTACCTTGGCTGTATATAGATTCAAATTTATAGAAAGTCAATCACTTTCCACACACCTCATGTTTAGTTGACCACCACGAATGTAAATAAAGATAAGTTCAGCTAACGTATCATAAAACAATTATTTATAAATATTTTCGTTTACTTCACTCATAAAGTTCTACCTCCGCCATTGAACCTCTACTGAACAGCCGGAACCGTTTGCACCACGTTTACTTACTGCTCATGAAGAGTGTATCCTCTTCTCTTGTGGTTCACACAACAGCAAATTGTTGAAATAAGTATTACTATCCCGGCTATGCTTCCGATGACGATCAAAACGGTCGCCCACTGAGGGAGCTTATTCGGCATTCCAATGTACGAACCGTCATTAGCAATTAATTGAGCGGAATCGGAGTCAAGTTCAGTTGAAGAACCTCTGGAATGAGAGCCAATGTTAGAATAAACACCAGTATTTTCGTTGTAGTACTTTGGAATAACAGTTAAAGCTGTCGTTTCAATACAGAATGCGTTACTACCGATTGGAACATAAAAATTACCACCAGCGCCCCAATCACTGCCCCAGGAATTGCGAACAACCCAGACGTCAACACCGTTTTTCTTTCCATACCCAACGAAGGTAATTTAGTGATCCATGTATTTTTATATACAGTTTACGTAATTTGAAGTACCTTCGGAGTATTTAGCACAGGGGCATGACTCACCGGTCCATGACTAGCCAGTATAAAAAGAAAAAGAATCCGAAAACCCTGCAGCCATTGTACCAATCACTACTATACCACGGGATAAATATGATTTAATTTCTTTTCTGGCCTAGGTTGTAAAAGTGTTGTAAGACTCTTAATAAATATAAATTAGACCAGTATCGGTTGAAGATCCTCCATCGGAAACAGTGTATTGCTTATATGGAAGCGTGTAATCGCTTACTTAAATTTTAGGAGTATATTTTGACACATTGAATTTACTTTATTCAGTAGTCCATGTGGTGTAGACAAAGTTTGTTTCTAGTTCTACAGTTTTTAGAACAGATCCCAAATCATATTCATTGATGGCAACTATGAAATTACCACCTTTACAATAGGAACTGTATTAGGAATTCATCACCAAATATAACTCAGATAAATCATAGTTATTTTATTCCCATATAGTTCCAGTATAATGCGATTTATCATGCAACATAGCATTTTCAAGAGCGGCTGTTGTTCCAAATGCCCAACAGCTACCACAATTTCCCTAAGCTCTTGGAGTAGTTACCAAGCCCGCCTCTAATAAATCAACAGATTCATAAATTTATGAAATCGTATCAAGTGGATTTATTATGTTGCAGTATAAACCATCCTAACAATCTGTGATGGCATTACCTGCTGATTTTCTTCTTGGTAAGTTTATTAATCCTCCTGTATTCAACACTTAATCCATTGTCGATATAACATCACATGTGTCACATGTTTAAATTATATTAAACAATTTTTTCAATGATTCACAAAATTTTTACTTTGACTCTTCAGAGCTCTACTTATTGAAGCAAGAGACGAATTTAATATAAGAAATATCACAACTTTCGTCCTAAGTTATGTTACAGTTCAATTGTAAACAGGTGATTACTAACCTAAACATTCTTTGAAGTGGTTGTTTAATTTTAGTAGTTATTATTACAAATATTAAATAAATCACATAATCTTACAATATCAGTTACGAAATCAGTTCTATAAAGAAAAATATTATTAATATTATTAGTTTAAAAATATTAAAACATAAGTGAAGGATGCAGTATTCATAGAAACCGTGTTTACATATTTTGAATACATAACATTACTAACTCATTTAAATAATTAACATATTAAAATATTACAATACATGTAAAAATGTTACAACCTATATTACGAAAAACCTGTAACTCAGTTATAAGTAAAGGATTATTTGAAGTTCTTAAATTTTTATTGAGTATTATTTATCAATCATCTCATTATTTCAACGGCTGAGTCTATAACTATCGGTTTGTAGCTTTTCTTCGATTTCTTGCTCTTGCATAAGAAAAATACCCATACTGCGATTCCAACCGCGCTCAAGCTGCCTATAACGCTCGCCCAGATCACCCACTATTAAACTGGTCTCTTAACCCTCTCACCTTCATCCGGGTCTAGTTCGAATATGCTCCCCCTCTTGTGGCTTCCAATATTCTCGTAAACGCCCTCAGAAAACTTGAATCCGATGGGGAGAACGGTGTACGCGTACCTCTCCAAGCAGAACGAGTCCTTTCCAATTGGAACGAAAAGGTATCCGTTTGCTCCCCACTCCGTTCCCCAGGAGTTCTTAATGATCCAAACCTCTTCTTTATTTTTGTAGCCGTAGCCCACAAAGCTCACTTGGTGGTCAGTGAAGTCGCCTGGGCAGTGCTGGTGAATTGAACTTTGGCCGGTGTAGGTGCTCAGCGCATCACCGAACGGTTTCGTGTACATACCGGCTGAAACGGCTATTCCACGCGATAAATATGATTTGATTTGCCATATGGTGTCCTTGGAGAACGTTTTCGTGGTGTCCGTGTGAATACCAACAACTGGCGTGGATAAACTCGGATACCCGGCTATTTTTACCGTTTAATACGGCTTCAAATAGTTTTCAGCCTGAATAACTGGTGGAATCTCAGTTTCAGCCTTCCAAAGCGCCTCGTTCTTCGCGTAATCGTACTTAAAATTCTCCTCCTTCTCAACCGTTAAGAAGAACTCGTTGAAGTAATTAGCAGCGAAGACGAAATCTCCACCTGCACAATAACTTGACATGTACGCGAACGAGTTGCTCATCAAAAACTGCTCTGAAAGATCAACGTTTTTACTCCAAAAAGGTGGTTGAGGTTGTTAACGGAGAACCGAATTCTCGAAAATGGAGATTGTCCCAAAGGCCCAGCATGAGCCACAGTCACCCTGAGCTTTAGGTGGTGTAGAAAGACCTGCCTCAGCGAGTGAAACGGATTTGTAAATATGATTTAAAGGTTTAAGCGGATCTGAGCCGAAGCACAACTCATATAAACAATTCGGGGCGAAAGTGGACAAAGATTTACGCAAACGAGGGCGTAAAGGTGAATTAAAGGCTATGTCCGAGTGATTGTGGAGCTTACCACCGTTTTCTGCTATATATTGTAAACGCCTGCAAAAGATTTCTTTTGACTCGTTTGAGGGCTGCTTATCATAATGATTAATGAATTTTTCGTAAGCAGTATCGCAAGAATCGCTTACTGAAATGTTAGCTACAAGTTAATTTAACTGAGTTTGAATTGAATATAACACAAACATTGTTTGAAGTGAAAATATATGAGAAATATGTGTAATATTACTGAAGAATCACGATATGACCTGATTTGTTCTCATTGTGAAGGCTTCATGCGCATTTTACTTCTTTTGCTTTCTCAAACAGATAAATAACGCAACACAACCAATAATCACGGCAATCACGCAAATAATAGTTACTGGTATAATCCATTTAGTATTTTTCTCTTGATAGTCATATGATATAAGTTCATTTTTGTCTCTATCTAGTTCAATTTTAGAACCTCTTTTATGACTTCCTATATGCTCAAAAACGCCAGAATCGAAAGTGATACCAATGGGTATAATGGTAGATATTTCATGCTCCATACAAAAAGAATCTTTTCCAATTGGAACATAAAAATACCCATTAGCACCCCAATCTTCACCCCAAGAATTTTTCAGCATCCAAACTTCTTGACCATTTTTGTAGCCGTAACCAACTAAAGTGACTTGGTGATCCGACTCATATTCTGTACATTTGCTATGTAATACTGTTTTCCCATCGTACGTTGCAAACATATCCATTGAAGAGTTAACAGCAAGTGCAACTGTCAAAGCTATACCCCTTGATAAATAACCTTTAATTAACCATATTTTATCTTTGCCTATTGGGGTTATATCATAATTTAAAACAATGGATATGACAGGAGTTAATTTGTTGGGTTCTTCTACAGATGGTAATAATTAAAATGGTTTTAAATAGTTAGTGCTATCAATAATTGGTAAGACTTCTATTTATTGATCCCATTGCTATTTATTTACTAATGGATTATATTATATGTTCTGTTCTTTTTCAACAGTTTTTAAAAACAGACTAACATAATTTACAGCTTATGCGAAATTACCACCTTCACAATAATTTGCATATTTAAAAAATATATTAGACATCAAGAATTACTCGGATAAATCTAAATTTTGGGACCAAAAATTGTTTTGAGGCTTTGAACGCAGGATTGAATTTTCGAACAGAGCAGAAATTGCAAAAGCCCAACAAGAACCACATTCACCTTACTCTTTAGGTTTTGTTATTAAGTTAGCTTCGACAAGAGAAACAGACTTATATACTTGTTCGAGTTGTATCAATGGATTTTCGCTGTAACACATATCTTCAGCACAATTTGATTAGCTGTTTAAATTCCACGGCATTCTTTGTTTTCTCAAAGAATATTTCTGTTGTAACGGAATATTCAAATCAGAATTTCTATATATTTTACCTTTGTTCTATTATATATAAGAAAAACGTTGACAGAATACAACTTTAGAATCAGCATCATATAATTTATCAAAATGTGATAGAAATTTCGCATATGCTACTTCACATGAATCTTATGTAGAAATATTTGCTATCAAGGTTTAACCCTTGATTTTAGCAAATAGTTACATGAACATAATCATTTTGAAGAAGTGGTAAGCAATAAATAATTTAGAAAACTGATAATACATCGAGTACTTAATTTATAAACTATATTAAGATAGAAGTACTTAAATATACAATACTTATTTGGAGATATAGTTAGGATAGATATCATAACAATATATCTCATAATTCAATAATATAATCTAGAATGTATATAATTACAAATATATAGTTATCATTATCTAAGAAAATCTATGTTGTTTCTATTTGTTAAAAAGAGGGGTGGGGTTATGGTAACGTATGTCGGATTAACCAATATTTAATAAATAATTTATCACTAGAAAGCAACCTTTTAGTATTCAATCATCAGTCTTATGTTGAATATCCTAAATACTATTGGATATTTTAATTAATGAAGAATCATTAAGAGTATGAAGACTTATTAATGTTAACTACTAAATCTTTATTTAGAATTAATAGTTTTAAACACTTATTGGAGTTTAGTAGAATGATTATTTGTTATAGATTTGTATAATACTATTGTTAGTATTGCTTCTAAAACTGTTTGTTAATATGATAATATTCTACTCTATTATTATCAATTTATCATCAATATCAACTCAATTAATATATTCTTCACATTCCAAAACAATTTGTTTGAACCATTATTTACTGTGTTAAAAAGCTTTATTTCATATGTGGAGTGAATTGTTAATTAATGTTATATTTAGCACGAATATAATAATATATTTGGATTAGAATTATATGTATAGATATGCGAAAAATAACGCATTAAAGGAATCGAACCCTTGCAACCTAGCCTAACAAGCTACATTTAACGGCTACACCAATGAGACTCAAAATTATTAATAATATTTTAATTAGTTAGGTAATTTACAATAAATGAAGTGATACTAACTCATAATTTAGTTATAATTATTAATTTGGGGTAACATTGTAGTAATATCGTTAAAATTTATACTCACCGAGAATTGAACCCTGCTCCACTTGGCAAGGGACCCGTCAATAAATATTAGCCGACATACGTTGACTTTATTTGTTCCGTCGTTAAAAATGGTTAGCCTTTGATAATATTAATGTGCACGGCACATTAGTAGAGATAACACAGTACTGATATTACTTTAATACGTTTCTTATTAATACTATAATATGAATTCATATACAGTATAATATTTATTAATTTATTATTAATCACGCAGTTTGTGGTCTCGTTGGAAATAGTTCGTATTCAGATTACGATTTTAACGTTTTTTGATTTCTTAACTACATAAAGAGTAAAACACAAACCGATATAACAATTGTAACGAAAATAACCGATATTCATATGATCCAAGACTGGTTCTAATTTAATAATTAATTAGTTAGTTGTTATCGCTTCACTCTGTTAAAATCTCTACGTAGTACGCGCAGTCCTGTTTGGCGCAGTGAAATTTTCCGTTTAGCTTCTTGTGGTAGTCGCACTTCATTTGTTTGTTGAGACTATCCACTTCGCTCATTACTTTGTTATCGCTGTCTAATTGCGTATTTAGGCGTATTTAGGCTGTTAACGGAGAACCGAATTCTCGAAAATGGAGATTGTCCCAAAGGCCCAGCATGAGCCACAGTCACCCTGAGCTTTAGGTGGTGTAGAAAGACCTGCCTCAGCGAGTGAAACGGATTTGTAAATATGATTTAAAGGTTTAAGCGGATCTGAGCCGAAGCACAACTCATATAAACAATTCGGGGCGAAAGTGGACAAAGATTTACGCAAACGAGGGCGTAAAGGTGAATTAAAGGCTATGTCCGAGTGATTGTGGAGCTTACCACCGTTTTCTGCTATATATTGTAAACGCCTGCAAAAGATTTCTTTTGACTCGTTTGAGGGCTGCTTATCATAATGATTAATGAATTTTTCGTAAGCAGTATCGCAAGAATCGCTTACTGAAATGTTAGCTACAAGTTAATTTAACTGAGTTTGAATTGAATATAACACAAACATTGTTTGAAGTGAAAATATATGATAAATATGTGTAATATTACTGAAGAATCACGATATGACCTGATTTGTTCTCATTGTGAAGGCTTCATGCGCATTTTACTTCTTTTGCTTTCTCAAACAGATAAATAACGCAACACAACCAATAATCACGGCAATCACGCAAATAATAGTTACTGGTATAATCCATTTAGTATTTTTCTCTTGATAGTCATATGATATAAGTTCATTTTTGTCTCTATCTAGTTCAATTTTAGAACCTCTTTTATGACTTCCTATATGCTCAAAAACGCCAGAATCGAAAGTGATACCAATGGGTATAATGGTAGATATTTCATGCTCCATACAAAAAGAATCTTTTCCAATTGGAACATAAAAATACCCATTAGCACCCCAATCTTCACCCCAAGAATTTTTCAGCATCCAAACTTCTTGACCATTTTTGTAGCCGTAACCAACTAAAGTGACTTGGTGATCCGACTCATATTCTGTACATTTACTATGTAATACTGTTTTCCCATCGTACGTTGCAAACATATCCATTGAAGAGTTAACAGCAAGTGCAACTGTCAAAGCTATACCCCTTGATAAATAACCTTTAATTAACCATATTTTATCTTTGCCTATTGGGGTTATATCATAATTTAAAACAATGGATATGACAGGAGTTAATTTGTTGGGTTCTTCTACAGATGGTAATAATTAAAATGGTTTTAAATAGTTAGTGCTATCAATAATTGGTAAGACTTCTATTTATTGATCCCATTGCTATTTATTTACTAATGGATTATATTATATGTTCTGTTCTTTTTCAACAGTTTTTAAAAACAGACTAACATAATTTACAGCTTATGCGAAATTACCACCTTCACAATAATTTGCATATTTAAAAAATATATTAGACATCAAGAATTACTCGGATAAATCTAAATTTTGGGACCAAAAATTGTTTTGAGGCTTTGAACGCAGGATTGAATTTTCGAACAGAGCAGAAATTGCAAAAGCCCAACAAGAACCACATTCACCTTACTCTTTAGGTTTTGTTATTAAGTTAGCTTCGACAAGAGAAACAGACTTATATACTTGTTCGAGTTGTATCAATGGATTTTCGCTGTAACACATATCTTCAGCACAATTTGATTAGCTGTTTAAATTCCACGGCATTCTTTGTTTTCTCAAAGAATATTTCTGTTGTAACGGAATATTCAAATCAGAATTTCTATATATTTTACCTTTGTTCTATTATATATAAGAAAAACGTTGACAGAATACAACTTTAGAATCAGCATCATATAATTTATCAAAATGTGATAGAAATTTCGCATATGCTACTTCACATGAATCTTATGTAGAAATATTTGCTATCAAGGTTTAACCCTTGATTTTAGCAAATAGTTACATGAACATAATCATTTTGAAGAAGTGGTAAGCAATAAATAATTTAGAAAACTGATAATACATCGAGTACTTAATTTATAAACTATATTAAGATAGAAGTACTTAAATATACAATACTTATTTGGAGATATAGTTAGGATAGATATCATAACAATATATCTCATAATTCAATAATATAATCTAGAATGTATATAATTACAAATATATAGTTATCATTATCTAAGAAAATCTATGTTGTTTCTATTTGTTAAAAATGGTTAGCCTTTGATAATATTAATGTGCACGGCACATTAGTAGAGATAACACAGTACTGATATTACTTTAATACGTTTCTTATTAATACTATAATATGAATTCATATACAGTATAATATTTATTAATTTATTATTAATCACGCAGTTTGTGGTCTCGTTGGAAATAGTTCGTATTCAGATTACGATTTTAACGTTTTTTGATTTCTTAACTACATAAAGAGTAAAACACAAACCGATATAACAATTGTAACGAAAATAACCGATATTCATATGATCCAAGACTGGTTCTAATTTAATAATTAATTAGTTAGTTGTTATCGCTTCACTCTGTTATTATCAATATTAAAATAATAATCGTGTTATTAGCAGAGGTGGTTTTTGTAACTTAATTGAAATAAAAACACTGACCTAATTTGAATATGACTGATGCAAATTACAGAGAAGTGCATCTTATTCACAGATGTATCGCAATATATCATGACAAAAATTGTAAAATTGACTTTGGATTTTAGAAGCAAAATAATTAAAAATGTTTTAGTATCTGTTGAGTTATGAATTAAGATATGAATTTAGAACTATACTGCAGATCCATGCGTTCTAAAAGCTATTCTAGCAAAATTTCATATATTGAACTTATTAATTTAGTACTTTTCTTGCAAAATTAGATATATAAAGTTGTAAACTGATTTAAGAAATCGAAAATTTAACTGAAAGCCAGAGTTAAGATCAATATGAGGAAACTTGACGGACGCTACAATAACGGTTAGCTCCAATTTCGCTCTAAATTTGAACATAACAATATATTACTTTGAATCTGTGTACAAAAAATATTATTTTAACAAAAAATAACGCAATATCTGCCTTTATTCTAAGTCTAGCACTTGAAGTCAAAAAACTTATTGCAAGCATAATTTTCTCAGGTTCGTTTGAATATTTTTGCGCTTAGATTCGAAAATCTATTAAGCTCAATCTATCGTCAACATACGACCAGACCTCGTTGAAATAATATTGAAAGTTTGCATCGTTCCACTTAGATGAATAAGCTGTTTATTATTTGCATTTTTATTTTTTCCTACTTTTAATATTGATTGAAATGCTTGTTCGAAATACTATGGAAACACACATGTTTTAGATTAAACATTTAAAATTAAACTTAATTTTGTGCTTAATCACAATGCTATGTTGAATAGTAAGTATTACTGTATGATAGTAATTTTTAGTTAATAAAGAGCACTTATTCTTAAAATACTTAGAGATATTTAGAATAAGCACTTATAGCTGTATTTTATCTGTTTCCCAACAATTTTTATAGATCAGAACGGAATATTTATTTTTGAATGATTCATTTGGAGTGGACAAGAAATATTTTATTAATATAATGCAATTATATGACTATTATTATGTTGTTTAATTCATTTATTTTTATAATTTCATGTTTCTAAATTTTTATTCAAATGAAGGCTATTATTAGTAAGTATCAATTATATGTGTTGGCTTCACTTCATATTTCCTCCTCAAAATAGTGATAATTTTACTTCATTTTTTATATTAATATATGTAAACAAGATCCGCTTTGATATATTCTAATATATTGTAGTAGTATATGGTTGTTGATACAATATATTTAAAAATTGGCGGAACCTTTTTGTTTTTCGTTTGTGAAATATACGATAGTGTCATTTTCTAAAGCGTAGATGAGTGCTAATGAGCGCTAGGATAAGAAATACGTCAATAATCGTTGAGTTTGGTGAAATCCGCGTGTCTGTAGCTGGTTTCAGAGATAAGTTTCAAGTCGACCATTTATGAGGTGGATTGCGCCCGGACAGGGATTCGAGCGGAATATTTTAGAAATAGATGAGACGACATGAAATATCAGTACATACTATCACTTACACACCTCTATTTTTTCTTCCGAAAAGTTCCAAAATCCACATCAAATTTTTTTGCTCCAGATTCACAGTCAACGGTCATATTTTTACTATGTCATTTTTAACATATTTGATCATATTTGCGAGAGTTTGGTAATGCAAACGCACCAACTTCCATAAATCAAATTTTCATTGACTGCATTTTCTCGTCAAGCAGTTAACAGCTATAGTCAAAAATAGGGGAATACACTTATTTGTATTTATGCACCCAATGGCTCATTCAACTTTTTATTTACTTCTAAATAACATTGAAATATCAATTTTCATGAGGATGTCCGAAAATTCTGAGGCGTTAAACTGATGCCTGAATTAAAGTAAACTATTTCAATGGTATAATATCTTTTTTTGGTGTAACAGAAAATGTTAATTATAACAGAAAGTCATAGCTGTAGTCGTAATAGCCCTCCAGACAGCTATAAGCATCACAGAATAATCGATATTCAACAATTATCATTAGTGTGTAATTTTACTTGGCTTATGGCGACCAGTATTTTATTCATCATTTGTGATGTGAAAAAGTATTATATTTTATCAACAATAGTAGAGGTCTATATCCTCCAAAAATATAGTTAGAATTCCTAAATTCATTCTCTTTCTAAAATCGACTTTCGTCAAAAACCCTCATATCTTGGGTTAATAAGTTTAATCAAATCCATTGAAAAATAATGTAATAAAACTTAAATGATAACAAAAATATCAACAAGCAGTATAACAACAGAGTATTCAGTGACGAAAGAGGATCTATAACTTTAAATTATTTTGGAATGCAATTATAAAACGATATATACTAGATAGTGGAATAATATGGCGTAACATAACTAGTAAACTTCTCCAGAAAAACGGATACCGTACCAATCACGTGCGAAAATTCACTTGGAGATAAGAAAGAATGTTAGATTAACATGACACGCAACATGAAAACGAACGTAAGAGACCAAATAGTATACTTTGCAGAAAGTGCTTCTGAACTAAGTCAACTCTAGTATACGATAATGGAAACTAGTAACAGTGTTTGGAAAGAATCTATCATTTTATTCGGTGTTTCAATGGCTGTTTTAGCATGTTGCCTTGTTTATTACAGTGGTGGGCCCTCGAAATGCTTTTTTGAATTAGGAAGAAGAATGAAGTTTATTATTTGAATCTTACTTATATCACTGCCCGGCTCAATAATGAGTGTGTTCTCCCTCCTCATCAATACACTCATTAACTCTATTTACTATTGATTTGTAAAGTGCTTCAATCACATCAAGGCCTGGTTGAGCCTTGGATAGCTGTGCTACAATAATTAACGTATATAACTCTGTATATACTTCAATAATAAGTTTCAACTTTACCTAACGTTGTATAATTTAACAATCAAGAAAACTGATTTCTCATTATGAAATGGAAGTGGAAGATCATAAGTAAAATAACTGTTGTTTTAGAGTAGCATCAATATATTATTTAATGCTGGGCCCGACTAACCCACTTGATTCCATTCTTCAAGAAACAAAAATGCATTCATTATTTGAATATTGAGAATGAAAGCGACTGTAACTACCTGAATTATAATTCTAATTAAGCGAAGTACCAATACTTCATCTTGAGCTCCCGGTTGAGATTGAAAGAAAAAGTCCTCCATTGTTTTTCGTGATTAAGAAATACCTAAAATCGTTCAGATTGACCCAGTTGAAGATGAACACCGAGGTCCTCTGCAGGTCCAGTGCTTGCGCTACTAGTTATAAATTACATATTGCGTCCGTATACCAATTGTTGGATCATCTTATTCTTTTCTCCAATCAGGCTTAACTACCATATATTTTCGAGATATAATCTTTCATAATTAATTAGCTTTGTTGACTAAAACGTAGAAATTACACAGGGACATCTTAAACAAGTGATATAACTAGTTCAGATTGGTACAATATTTTATGAATTCATCCGTTGGACCCAGAAATGAAGAGAATACAAACGCTTCAGAACTGCCTAAGTTTGTTAAGTGAATTAGTTGACCTTCCCTAAACATCTTCTACCGCGTTTATTTTTGTCATTGCCGTCCTTTTATTGCATGTGGTAATTTCTATTTTTCCTTTTTGGAATATTAAATACCGACTTTGAATAGTCGATTATGGTCTAATACGATCGAAATCATATTTTTGGCCCTCTTGTGTTAATGAGTAGTTCATGAATAATCTCCAACTTGAGATTATTTATTGGAATTTGTCATCCGCATTAGAAGTGGCAAAATATTTTAATATATAATTACTCACATAGTAAACAAGAAAAAGCAATTCCACCTCCCATAACTGTAATGATGTATATTTAATTAATAATTTCGATGAAATTAAAATATATTCGTCGCACACTTTCAATGGGACATCTAAATATTATATCAATTTCACTCCATCTCTTCTCTTCACACAAAATTGTTATGTATGAAAAGTCAATATGAGAGGGTTCACAATTCGCAAGTAAAATATTATATTCAATGAAAATCACTAATATCATATCAGATGACCTAGTCTGAACTATGTACAACATCCTCAAGAGTTCTATTATATATGTTTGAAGTATTTAAGCGACATCCCATTTTTATATTTCTCAAAGATTAGAACGAATTTTTAATTTTATGAGAATTCTGGGATTATTGGCTGCATGTGGTGTTCATAGATGAGTCAACGAAAAAGAAACTTCAAGAATTATGAACGATTTATCTCTAGCAAACCTATCAATCTTGAGAATTTTTGTTACAAAAAGGTAAACTTTCGTTGACAGTATTCCTTTAAACTTTTCTTTTCAGCCTTATAATCATTTAATGACTTCTTTACAGTATTTTCGTTATTAACACTCATGTTGATAATGTTTAGAAGTGGAATAAATATATAAATATGTATAATTTTTGATAATATACAATATTATATGTATCGATTCGTAAAATGTTTACACAAAATATAATAAACAGTAAAATATAATCAGATAAAAAAGATGTGGAAAAATATAATATTGTTAAAATATGATAATAAAATTAAAATTATTAATAATTATTTTTGTAATGTTCGGTTTAAAAATAAAAATATTTTAATATGTTCTTACTGACGCGTTTTTTGGTAGTTTAGTATGTTAAAAACTCAAAAAACTGGACAACCAAATACCTATTTAAAACCACTTCTAAAAATAGAAATTCCAGACGTATATTTAACAAAAATATTTTCACTCTTCTTTTGTTCGTTTAACAAATACAATATTTAACAAAAAATAATAAATTGATCATTGGTAATCATCTTAAATATTCTACTATTAAAATAGCAAATTTACTCGAGCTAATGTCACTTGATTTGTATGCAACTATTTCAAACAACTATTAATTTTTTATCTGCAAATGATTTTGTATGACTTTAATTGTAATATTTTCTTAAAAATAGTTCTGAGAGAAGTTATGGGACGATTTATGTTTATCATCATATTTGCAATCTTAAGTTCTATTTTTGTTGGTTACTCTTGAACCCCTAATTTGAACTTTTAAAAGTTTGGATGTTGTTTAAAAGATTTGATATCTAATATTTTATTATTAGTTGCGTAGAGATATTACAATAGGCTCATTCCTTCAAGGGGTTATAGATGTATAATAGAATTGTGTTGGATACTTAGTTCCGATAGTTTAGAAAGTGGCCTTAATGCATCTAAACTAATCAAACAGCAATAATTCAACGATATTTTAGTGAGCCTATTCAAGAACTAAAGCGAAGTAATATCAATTGACTCGTTACCTGGAAGATATAACACTTCTAAGTTAATAAGTGGCTTTAGAGCCTCAGTATTCCGTATTCCGCAATAACTCAAAATCAATTAAGTGAGATTTGTCATCTGTGAAAGTGATTTATGTTAACCGCAAACCCAAATAATAAGAGTTTTTTCAATTCTTTGAACTTAGTAAATTCTTACACACGTATCAAAGTGTCTTAATTTTAGCTTTTTTAAACTTAGCTATTTTATACTTTTAATATTTTAAGATTTTTAAGTTGAAACTATTCAAAACTATAAAAACTACATTGTAACACACTTAATTCGATTATATCTTTGCTCTCTAATATAGGAATAACATTATGGCAGTTATTTATTGATAATTTCTATATTTTTAATGTTCGAATGAAGTCCAAACCTATAAGTTCTGGATCACTTTCAATAATAATCGCCCCATCTTCAATTTGGTCCTGATAAATTTCAATCATTTCTTTGTTATATTCAGTGTCCAATTAATTGACAGAATTAAATTGCATTACTGGAGTGAATAATTAATAATTAATAATTAATTAATAATAAAAATTGTATTACAATATATTAGTATTTAAATCTAAATATGAAACTTATATGTCTCAAAAATATACAACTCTCACGACATTACAAACAATTAAATAAATAATACTCATAAAAGTAAACTCATCAACCAAAGATAAATACTCCTACAAAAATATAAGGTAGCAAGTCAGTATATTACACTGCATCACCTTTTCATTCAACCAAAGTAAATTTATAAGTTTAGTTGACAGAAACACCTTGAAATGCACCTTGCCAACCCATTGTTATATATTATTAATGCTATATATTATTACTTATTGCTTTGAAAAGGATGATGATATCCAGAATATAAATCCAAATATATTCTATTCGTATTGCCTATAACTCTCTTTAGTTAGTTTGTTCCGATTTTTATTAAAGTGCCTGCTGAGCTATTAAAATCATTTTTTAAACTAAATTATTGGTTCTAGTTTCAATAAATGTTTTTCCTAACTGTTATTTGAATTAGAAAACGACTGTATTGGTGTTAAAATTTAATATTATTACTTTTATTTTTCATAAGTTTTAATTTAGCTTACAGATTTGGTATTGATAGTGTCCAAAGGAGAAAATTGTTATTGCATAAGTTATTATCTTTTGTTCAAACGCGATTTGGCGTATTCATATGTTATTTTTTCAGGTGAAAACGTTAATTTCTTTTTAGTGTTTACTTCAAATAGTTCAATTAACGATCCGTACCACTATAGCTATTGCTAAGCTAATTTCTTTTACAGAATTTCAGTTTCGATTTTTTCTAATTATCTAATGCTTGGAAATTGTTTTTTGTTTTCATTTTAGTTGTTTCTTAGTTATGACTGGAACTATTTCTACATTTAAAGTGGTTGTGTATTATATTGTAATTTGTTATTAATATTGTATAATAAAGTAAATACATTATAATATTTTCAGATATTTAAATAGTGTGGTTTGTTACTGATTATGAATATGTTAATAGAAATAACTATTTTAAATGATAGAAATGATAATATTCACTGGATAAGATAGTTCAGAAATAGTTTAATATTCTGTTTTTCATTAACTTGCTTCATTATTTATGAATTGGCAGAGGCATGAGCTTGTTAAATATAGTTTACTGATCATTGTTTCAGTCAAGCTATTAATTTATTCTTTCTGTTGATTAATTCTGCAAACCGTGTTTTCAAGCTACAAATTGATTCTGTCCATTTAATTATTGAACTATTTCTTTTATTCTGGGAACACTGCGTTAAATTTCAAGTAGAATTGAACCATTTTCTTGTACTCTTCGTTTTCCATCATTTTCTTTTCAGATTCAATGTTATCTTTTCTTATCTCATTTATAAATTCATTAGAAAATAACTTTTATATGATTACCTCCACTCCAAGCATATTTGCTTCATTTTTACTAATAATAACTACTTGTTCGCTTTTCATGTTTAGTACCTCCACTCCAGCGCTGGTTCTGAATCCGAGGAACCCGTTTGTGCAGAATTTGATTTCTGCGTTTTCGCATTTGCAAACGAATTTATATTCAAAGTCTTTCTGCAGTTTAAATATACAATTGTCCGTTTGGATATAAACTGATTCGTTAAATTAAAAGAATTGCGCGGAGTGGATCGTTTTAAACAAAACCAGTTTATCATTCTGTAACTAAAATAAACTACCCTTTGAACCGTGAACGAACAAATTATTATTAAATACAAAAATGTGACCGAAGAAGGAGCGGAAGTCGTCCAAGTACATATCTGGTATTGTTAACAATTTATGTAATTTATTCTATTCAAGAACATAAAGGTGATTGAAGCACTGAATGTAAATTTTACCATTAAAAATAACCGGGTTGTAGAGCTCGGGATTAAAAACGGCTTAATAGCCGTTACAATACTTTGAGAAGCATTTCTTGTAACCGGAATAGAAGTCAAAGTGGGATTTGAACGCACTCAAAACTTAATTACTGCTATTGATCAAATAAATATGGTTACGTTGAAAACACAGTGATAACTGCAAGTTCTAGTTGATGCAGATCCTATTCATACACTCAGAGGAAGATATAACGCGAATTTGCTCCGGTTGCTTAGATACACATAACATTTTAAAAATGAGTGGAAATATTATAATCTACTGCATAAATACAGTAATCAACACAAATATTATAAAGTAATTTATGATTCGATACTGATATGATAGAAGATATGATATCAATCGCCTGATTGAAAAATCGGAATTTACAATAAAATACCACACAGTAAGCGATTTACAATAATTCACATCAAAACACAAAAAATATATAATAATATATTGTATTATCAGTAGTCCAGATTATCAAATTGTATTATCAAGGATTAAACAATATTACATTTGGTTATTGAATTTCTTGAAGGATTATGATTTTCTTATTTATATCAAAAGCAAAAAATATAATAGTGAGTCATTTAATATAAGTAAATGACTACTGGAAGCGATTCACTCAGATAAATTAGAACAAAATCCTACTTTCACTCATCATACAGGAGGAGATTCAAATAAAATTAAGAATGCCTTCAAAAGAAAAGCGACCCCATAAATTCACAAACAAGACATTCAATTTATGACACTATTCCCTGGTTTAAACCAAATAAGAAACAACGCAAACACAATAACACGTAACTCCCCTACTCAACCAAAAGCTGTTATCAACAAAAAGATCTCCAAAACAAACTCCATTAGCCCGAAAGAGCTAACGGAGAGTCTGTGAGGAGGTGTGACGTGTGATAACGCCGTGCGAGATATTTGGTTCGAGAGGAATGTTGTTGGTTTCTTAGTGATCATTGGTTTAGAAAGGAAAGGAAATGTGGTGTATCAGAGGAAAAGGGTGACCAGTATAGACATAATTTTATAGATTCTAACAAATACTGAATTTCAAATATTTATAAAATATTATTGAGAGTTTGTACATTATATAAAACGACCCACTTAACTGTAACCTTATCATCAGTACTAAGGCTCAATTTAATCAGTCCATCTTCATCTCATAAATCATGGCAATCCACAAATCTAAACTTAGTTACACAATAACGTTACCTCAAACTAATCTCAATATCATACCTCATCTTCTAGGATTGTCACTCTGAATAGTACCCTCCTCAGACAGCCTAAGTTAGTTCGGCTTGAACTAACATCATTAATCTCGGAAGTTATCTTTGTAACTATCTTTGGGATGGCTGGTATGAATCTTGGGACTAGCGTATCAGTGGCGACGCTTCTAAGTGCTTCTAAGTTTTGGTTTGTACATTTAATAATAATCTTATACTTTATTTATTTATTTACATTTATCAATTAAAACAAGTTAACAATTTAAAATTTGATAAATGATTTGAAAGTCAATTTACAATTACTTTTAATATTGGTCTTTTGTTTTTAATTAAGTGCCTATATAATATATACACAATATTCATAACATTTATAATACACAATTTTGTGAAATAGTAGTTAACATTAAAGAGTACATGTATCTGTATACATAATTTGAATTCTTAAATAATGAATAGCTACTTTAGAGTAGCAGTAACATCACAAATTATGATTTACATTATACTTGTAAATGATATTTACAAATATGAATTATTAATTGCTACAATCTTTAGATATGTTCTAATATATTTAAGTAATCCCAATATGAATTTATATTCACTCCTCAAATATGAATATAGTCTTCGTCCTTATGGTGGAGCAGAAGTCCTTCAAGCAGTGCTTCTCGCCGGCGTCGACCATCGTGGGCAACAGGCTCACGAAGACGATCTCCCTGAATCTCTTCCCCAATCCGCTCATGGCCTTCATCCCAACCGACAACATGTGTCAGGTGCTGAACGGGAAGCAGTCCACCGCCTTCATCCTCCTGAACTCCCCGACCCTGGGCTCCATCCGCCTCCCGGGTCTTGCAACCGGCATCTCCTTCACCTACATCTTCAACCAGAACGTCACGATTTCCCACACATTCGCCTCCGTGGCCCTCTACGACCAGACCCTGGACGCTACCAACGGCGGCTTCGAGATCCTGATGGACGGCGAGTACCAGGTGCTGGGCTCGGTGGCCGACGTGATGCACACCAGGTCCAACCAGACCTCCTGCTTCTCCCAGACCCGCTTCGTGTTCGACCTGGCGACTAGCACCTACGGCTTCGAAGTAACACCGGTATTTTGCTCATTGACTTCCTTCGACGTCTTCTTCGAGTACTACCTGGACCAGAAGTGGACCAAGATCCCAGTCAGAGCCATCAGCAGCGCGAACCCGGCCTACCACGCCGGCGACTACAGCGACGTAAACTCCGACTTCCTCCAGATCACGCGCTATTTGTTGGATCCGATCTCGGCTTCCGAGAGCGCGAAGTACTCCGACGCCGAGAGACTCGCGGTCCAGAAGATGGTGGGCGCGATGTTCGCAGACCTGACCCTTCAGGTGCGGTTAAGCCTTGAATACAACATTAAGTCAACCATTGGCGCCATCACGGCCGTTGCCGACTACTGGTTCAGCATTGACCCGTTATCTTGCGCGGCTGCGATGACGCCGAAGGCAACTCTGAACGAGGGGAACATCATGTTCTAGACCGGGTTTTAGAATTAGCTCCCATGTTTAGAGGTGACAAATACGAACCCAATGTTCGCCAAAGCTCAATATTTGAAGGAGAAAACGGCTTTCGTTCACGTTGAAGTTTTGGTGAAGACTGTAACTGAGACCGTTAAAACGTTCACGAGGACGATTCCATTAGCCGAGTTCGTCTCACTGCCCTACGTGAAGTTCTCGCTTGAAGATAACGAGGTAAGGGCGTTAATGGACTACGAAAGCAGCGAAGAATCAAATATTTAGATGTTCATCGGATTATACGACTCAAATAATAATTACCTGTACGATTTCACCACCTCATACATCCCATTGAAGAGAACATGCATTTAAAAACGAGTTATCCACTTCAAAGACAAAGTAACATTATTTGCGCTGTGGACCAAGCACGACAGCCGATGCACATCCAGAACGAGCAAAATGACTGTTTTGAACTACTACGGGAAGACGTGGAACGGAGCCACTTTCGAAAACAGACAAACCTATTAAGTGAACGTCTTCGTCAACTACAGCGCGGACGTCTTCATGGTCACCGCCAGCTGCGACAAGGACCTGGCTCAGAGCGAAGATCAGTGCGTAGAAAACAGAAACTACATGATGCACAAAGACAACAGAGAGAGCATGTACTTCATAGTCGAGAGCCTGCAGGAGTACAACGAAATCAGGTACTACGCGATCGAAACGAGCCTGGGCACGTTCAAGTGGAGCTATATCGTATTTGGCCTCACTGGAGCTCTTATGATCGGGATGGTCGTATTCGGACTCGTTAGCTAACGGTCGTGAATTTTTTGTTTTCTTGTTAATAAAAGTTAGCTTCAATGTTAAACTCATATCCCAACATCACCGTCCCATACCAAATTAGCTTAAATATTTTTAACTTACACGAAAAGAATATTTATATTCAAGTTAGATATTTTATTCAACCTATTGTTACAAAAAATGTTTATACGAATCGATAAAACAACGAATGTTTATACGTCAATATAAAGAATAAAAAGAATAATTCATAATTAATTTTAGAATTATTTTATAACATGCTTAAGAATGCGTTTAACTAGTTGTTCCCAAGACAACACACGAAAGTAAATATGAAGAAAATTATTAAAACGGGCTCACTGTGTAAATATAAATCGCTCCTACCTATTTCACTCTTTGCAGTAAAGTTATTCCAATCATTTATCGAAATATTATTTAGCAACATTCAGTAACAATCTTAATCAAAATTTCATGTTACATTGTATATTAACAAAATAATAATTGAATATATATAGAATATAATACTATAGTATATTGATTTCACTGCCACATCTCGATTGGACACAATTAAGATAATATAGAAGATACTTTTATCATAAAGAAACTTAGTTAATTTTGAATATATGTTTGTATATATGTTTGAACTTATTGTTTTCTTATTACATATTTATCTTATATTGATATATACTTTAATTTTATTTATTATAAAGACGTAATTGGTGTGTTTACATCTCTTAAAATATTAGCATAAATAATCTCTTATTCTGATGGTTGTTTTTATGGGTCTAATATATATCTTTTAAATGAAGGATACATCTCTGTACATTTCGATAAATCGATTATTAAGTTATCAATTGCCTAAAGTTCGTGTAGTCCTTTAATTCCGAATACAGGTTGTATATAGACTATAGCATTATGAATAATACTTATATATCGTAGGTTTTAAAGCGGAATTAATGCATCAATATTTTTTATATTACATGATTACAGAACTAATTCTTTCATTTTAGTTAAGTGCTACAACGGAGTAATATCAACATCTTTATTATAACTTAAATTTAAACGCTATAAGGGAACAAGATACTTTAATGCGCACACATTTTTTAAATTACATTAACTCAAGTTTAAGTGCTACAACCAATTCATTTATGAAATTGGAGTTATGTCAATGTCTTCATACATACTAATATTCAAATATCTCAACTTTTTGAATTTAGTAATGTGTTGCGTATTAAATTTTTGTCTTTCAAAAGAATAATGATGATAATATGATAGATTCAGAACTACAAGGTTTTCTAATTCTATGTACTCTAAACTATTTACTTTACATTATAATATTGAAATATTACCTATAGTTTTAGAGCTTAACTTCGGTATTATGTTTTTGCAATTATTAATATATAGCTATTATATACCAAGATTTGAGATAAAGTCCAACCTTTAAAGTAAATTATTCCTTTCAATTTCAAGTGTTTAATATTTTAAGTTTATTTTATCAATTTTTAGCTTGTAATAAGTTTCAATTATACACTGTCCACAGGCCACACCCATTAATTTAAGAAGTGGAAGTTGAAACATATTTTAAATTTTGTAGATATAATATAATAATATTTAAATTTTGATTATATTAGTTAAGTATACTTATTTATTCAAGTTAAAATTCTTATTTATGTATAAATAAATATATACATGTATATTGTTATTAAATGGGTTATTAAATAATATTATTATTTATGAAGACTGTTAGTTAAGTATACTTTCTGAAAAATTACTGTATCAATTATATTTTAATATTATGTCAATGATATATGATATTTTACTTTTTATCATGATAATTGTCATTTAACAAACAAGATTAAATTATAAGAATTTTCATTTTATAATGATGATTTTAAGTGATTCGTTTTATAATTATTATATTGTAAGTTTTAACATAGATAGCTACAAATGATGTTTCTAATCTATTTTACTGATTTAGTATACCGCTTTATATTATAATTATAATTAAGATTATGATTGAAATTGTATATTTTTATACAACAATGTAATTTTGAATTATATATATCCCACTCATTTAACTTTCGTTTATACTAGTTCAGTCTTCTGTACAGGAACTGTAAGTTCACGCGAATGATCATTTGTTTTAGATACACCTATGTACGTTAGGCGCTCCGCAGCTAAGGCAACCAACGACTCGGGTACAAGCATCCAGGGGCGTAACGCGGCTGCTTCGTGCAAGCCGACCTATACGGGAATCCACCTGCGTCGTACCATCTGCGTTTCTAAGGAAGCAATGGAGCGATTGCCGCTTTCCAATCCAATGATGAATCTCCTTAAGTGATGACATATTGTTATGATGGAATTAAAAACTGTAAATATAACTCTCGAGATATCCACTCTCATACAGCTTCTCATACTCGCTCACATCAGCCTCCTCACTCCAAGCCCACCTTTGAATAAAGCCTACGAAGTTGCCTTTGATGCCGACTGAAGAACGAAGTGATGAAGGAGGCTTATGTAAGTTGTTTGTATGATGAATATATATAGCCCGCACTTCCAGGGATGTTAATATAAGTGTGATAGTCAGTGTGGTGTTCAGAGGATATGTAAGGTTGTTTTTGTTGCCGACGAAGTTGTATGTAAGTGTGCCGACGACGAAGGAGGAGGCATCCAGAACTTATGAATATTTCAAAATTTTGCCGAAATTAACTTAAGAAAAGATATTAAAGTTTCATTTCAAAACTTCGAGGCCAATTCTCGGCACTCCAGGAAAAATTGTGGAAAATGGATCAATCATTGATAGAAATAGTATTGAGATTTGAAAATTTATTAGAATTTTCAAGAATCTCTGAAATTTTAGAAGCAAATATCATATTTTACTTGAATTAAATTGGGGCTTATAATTTAGCAACCAAGTTATTATTGCGGTAGTTAATTTTTCTAGTTTCTTCCTCTGATAGTTTAGGCCTAACTAAGATTATATCTTAAAAATATCTTAAAAATATGAAAATTTCGATATTTTACAGAAATGCAGAGCGACGTAGATGATCATATACAACTCATGAAATACTACTATGAAAAACAAGCCAAACCTATTGTAGATTATTCCTAGTAGCAGTGAATATCAAAATAAGGTCAAAATCAGCTTGTAAAAATGGAGTATGAAGAAATATAAAAAATGAAATTATTTTACTTTAATATTTCGAAGGGTACATAATACGTTACATCTATAAAATTTCACTCCTAAATTCTAAAAAAAGTTTGAAAATATTACTGTATATATCTCTTTATATCTAGGGGGTCCAAAGATGAGCTAAAGCATACATTTTAATACTTTAGAATATCGATTTAAAACACTGTGGGCGTCACCATGGCGGAAATAGAGCGAGAGCACCACACCACAGATGGAAAACGAGTTATAGAATTCGCATAACTTCTTATGAACAGTATATCACTGAAAAACCGAACACTCGATTTGATGGTTGAAATACTCAATTAGACATCTAAAGTTTAATTCGGAGCAATTTACATGTATGATATCTTAACTATTAAGAGTTACGGGTAAAATTAGGTAGCTGCAGAGTCGCTGACGAAATGTAAAGCTAACCAGATAAAATTATATGTGGGTAATGAATAGTTTGTCCTGAGAAAGCAAACTGAATTTCTTGTAAAATTAGAAAACTCAAATTCTGAAGCTTGAAGCGGACGCTTTGGAACTCAATCTCAATTGTTGGTGCACATCCAGAGATACTCTGGAAATCATAACAACTTTTGCATCTGATAATTACAGGAGGATTTATAATGATAGCATCAATTTTGTTATGCGATTCGGAGAAAGATAATAACTATAAATATTTTCTGATAATTGAGGAGTTACTATAAACTTTTACTTATTTCGTTCACGGCTTAGACTAAGCTCGCGTTTCCCCAATTTAAAACAATTTTTGAGATATGAGATTTGGCTTATACTTTCACTCCATCCGAAAGAGATATATATTCATTTCACTTCCTCGAGACGGCACAAACGAACGACTGTGAGACTTTCGAAAGCAAACATAGGCTCTCGCACGCCAGTGTTTCCACTTTCAAAACGGGCTCGACCCGTCATTTATGCCCACTCAGTAAAGACCCAGCAATAATATATATTAGAGGTTGTGTTCGAAAATCAAACAGTGTCCACTATATGTGTTTCGTCTAAACAAGCATCCCTACCTGCCTCCTCAATTTAACTCAATATTTGTGTGTTGTGTGCGGAACGTGCGTGAGGAACTGCCCTAGTGGAATTTTAACACTTGAAAACAAGAGAGCTATTTTCACTGAACAAGAGAAATGCGTTGGGTGTTACGCCTGTTTTTAGAAGTGTCCCGTTCACGCAGTTGTTGACGAAAAGAAGAAACTGTCTAAGATTCAATAATACAAGTTCGATGCAAAACTGATCAAGAAGTAAGCGAGGTTTTACAAAATATTTTATTATATTAAGTTTTATTAAGCTTTATAATACTACTAATGATCTAAAGTACTGTATTATAATGTATTATTAATATATAATGTATTATTATAATGTGTATATTCATTTCACTTCCTCGAGACGGACAAACAGACTTCATTGAGACTTTCGAAAGCAAAACATTGGCTCTCGCACACCAGTGTTTCCACTTTCAAACGGGCTATTATAATGGTTATTATAATGTGTATATATGATATTTTATTTATTAAGATATTTTTGATTATTTGAACTAATTTAGGTGATCCTAATATCAAAGTTTTCAATCGTCTAATATAATTAGTCTAATATAATTACTTGTTACTGTTGAGATGTTATTATTTGAGATGTTCTTTTTAATTTCATTTATATATAAGCAAATAATATTAATAAATTGAAATTGTTTCAATATAAATCTCAAAAAAGTTGGTGTTGTTAGACTTGTTTATATGTGCAACATCATTGTACTTATTTCCCAACAACACCGTCCCATACCAAATTAGCATAATTATTTTTAGCTTACACGAAAAGTATATTTTTATTCAAGTTAGGTTTTTATTCAACCAATTATAACAAACCACGAATTATTTCTATAAATAAACCACAATATTTCATTCATCATTTCTAAATATAACCAGGAATTCGTCCGCCGGTTCAATTTCGTTCTAAACGATCATTTTTGGTTTGCTCTCGTTTTTAACAACTTTTACCTCTTCTAAGAATTCATCGGCAGAGAATTGATCATTTTGCTCCTAATCAAAGTAAACTAGGTGGTGTGGGCTCCGTTTTAGGCCGTTCGTTAAACTATTCGGGCTCGAAATCGCTGTTTTCTTCTTATTAAAGATGGGCGATTCAAGAGCTTTTGAGACTGTGCGCTTGGAGATCAAATCAAAGTTCTTATTTGGGAGTGGAGAAAGTTTGTTTTGTATTCGGTTGCAAGGCGAATAGTGACGCTAAATGAATAAAGAATGGCTGTGTATTCACAGAGATAGATTCAGAGTAAATTGAATTAATACTTATTTAATATTTTAACAACTGAGTATTTTGATATGGACACGTTATATCTAAAAAGGAGTGAAATGTGATTCAGCTAACGAAATGTGATGATCAGAGAAAAAGGGACCAGTATAGACATAATTTACGGTGTGATGTCTTTCTTTATATTCAGCTAAAATATCTCATCAACAATACAAAGGTTAAAGTAATTGATTATTGAGTGGATGTTATTGAGCCAATATATTAAATTTATAGAATCTATCCTTATAATTATTTAATTATTCCTTCCTGCTATGTTATATTTCGTAAAGTATAGACGTAATTTACGGTGTGATGTCTTCATATTTCGTAAAGAATGTTTTTAAAAATCGCTCACTCTTTAGAGATAATGATTAACCAAAGATGTTGCGATTAGATTCATAATATGTGTAATAAATTACACCTGTAAATTGTTATTGAACCACTTCTAAACTTATCAAATGACTGAAAAAAATTAAAATACTCCAAATAAGCGATACGATACCAAAATGACTCGCAAGTATAAACTAAAAATTAAAGATGGAAACTTATATATTGGTAATGCGTTTTAAGGAGCTCCAGATGTTACAAACCTGCAATTTCTTGAAAAATTTGATATTTTAACTTTGAACATTCATATTAGTAATGGAATGATTGTACAATTAAGAAATAACATGATAAAAGAATTAACCATGTTAAATTTTATGGATGATGAATCTCTACATAGAAAATTAAATTTGAATGTTGACGATTTGGAACTCGAAAATCTTGAAGTTTTGGTGTTACTAGGTAATAACTTGGATAACGATTAGCTTTTTAATCTAGTCAAGTTCAAGAAACTCCGAAATCTGATTGTTTCAGGTAATAATGTTGATTTAACTCATATTCATAGTGTTATAAGTCTTACTAATTTGACCATGAGATAATGTGAAATGAAAAACATTGATTAAATAGTATAGTTAGTTAATCTATAGGTTCTTGATGTTTCTTCCAATTTATTGTAAAACATAGATTCATTAAGTCTGTTGGTAAATCTTTAAGAATTATATATCAGTGATAACGAGTAACTAGACATAGCTCCACTGAGCAGTTTGGTTGGCCTCGTATAATTAGATCTAAGTTATTGTGGACTTAGTCAAGTATGTGCTTTAAAGCCTCTAATCAATTTGCGCTCTTTAAATCTTTCATATTGTTCAAACATTAACATAACTGGATTGCAGTATTTGAAGGGTCTGACTTATTTAAATTTAAATAATTGCGATTTAGTTTCTATCTGTGTTTTGAGGCCGCTCTAGAATCTAGAAACTCTAAATATTGAATCTAATAAAATCGTGTATCTAGGCACGCATCTTAATTAGATGAAGAACTTATAATAATTAGGAGCTGAGTGTAATCTAATAAGCGACTTTTCATCACTTGAGAAGCACAAAAATTTTAATAACGTTAACGAATACGGTTTTAGGTGTTTTGGTATTCCTCATTAGGCAAATCCGTTGAAAGAAGAACGCTGTAGGGCTTTAAAATTCAGTCACATTGAAGACCCAAATATTCAACTAAGATTATTCAATAATAAACGCAAAACCCTTTAAACGGTTTTAAACTCGTTCTAACAAAAAATAAACGCAGTTCTTAATTATAAAAATCATTTGCAGTTCACGTTTTCCGCGGCTCAACTCTTCGAACAGATGAACCAAACGATTTCTCAATGAGGTCAGTTTATTTTTTGTTGTTGTACTACATTACCTTGCTTGTAAGGGAGGTCCTATTTCGCTTATAAGGGAGTAAGTCAACTCGCTTATAAGGGAGTTAACGTGGTATGCAAAAAAAAAGTATCACATCGTTTATAAGGGTGTTAAAAAACTGATCGATGACTTTATATTACCACGGTCAAAATATTGAGCATTCACTATTAACGTGGTGCTCTTGGAGCAAATAAAAATTTCAAACGGATAACTTTGAACATATATGGGAGTTACATGATGCAAAACTCCCATATAAGCAAGTGACAAATATTATACGTTTTAACCCCGTTTTTTAACCATAAATCATTCAAATTTAACATTTTCCAAAGATACATTTTTGAATTCATTTTGAATTCATTTTTGCTTATAAGGGAGATGAAAATGGTAACTCCCTTATTAGCAAATAGGCTACTTCCTTACAAACAAGGTTATGTAGTAATAAAATAATAAATAAATAATAATATAAAATATACAGTTACTTAAAAAATATTTTCTTGTAGTTGTCAGAACGTTAAAATTAAATAGGTTTACGATACAATTCGAATGTATAGTATTAACACTTACAGTGAGCCCCTCGAATCACAAACGTATTAAATGATAATAATTTTAAAGTGACGAGATTTATAGATATTACGTCATATGAGAATAATTAGAAACCTTACGAAGACGTATGTTATAATAATAATCACTTATATTTACGACCAATCAAATTTTCTTCCGATATTACATCTGAACTCCATGATATTGTTAGATTATCCGGTTTGGACTTTAGATAAGAATCGCTAGAATACGATTTATTAAAATCAGGTTGTTGGTATGGGTGTTATTCAATTTTGTATGGTGTTGGTGTTAGAACTTGCTCATGGGGAATGCACTGCAATTTTAGTTGAGAGTTCATTCTTGGTTTGAAGTGAGATTAAAATTATATATAATGCGTCTATTTTTAATGATGTAAATCTTTTATCACAGATCAGTGTTAAATGACTCACAATCTAAAAATAGATTGTGTACTATTTTAAATATTTCATAGACAAAGTTTACGTTTGACCAATTATTAAGTGAGTTGCTGTATTTTTTGAGTGTAGTTTACTTATACACTACTGATACAGATAATACATGATAAGTGTACGTCGTTGTCCCCTTAATATTGCGCACTTAACATAATATTTTTGCAAATGTATGAAATAACTTAAAATCTATCTAATTCAGTTAGAATATTCTTGGGTTAACATCATATCTATTTGAAAAAAGCATTACAATACTGTGTAATGCTTTTTGTTCATTTATCTCCTTCCAGAACTCAGATAACTTTGTTTCCAACTCGTTTTAACAACTTCTCTCAGTTAAAGTATTTTTTGGAAATATATAATCAGTAAGAATCTCACCAATCATTAAAAGCCGAGATAATTCTTGGAAGAACTCCGAGATAATTTCGAGACGCTTTATGAAGAGATAGGCTACATGATAAGTACCTCTCAAACACATCGAGCCGAGCTTATGTATAGAAAGAAAGTAGTCCAATGGGGCGAAAAACATAGCGAAATCGATGTCTAGAAAACCAGTACCAACCGCTTTGCCTAGCAGACAGTGATGTTTAATTCAAACGCACTGACAACTACGGGAAAATCTTTGGTTACCTTCACGAAAAAGGAATGATAAAGGTAGCCACACAATCTCCAATCAAAGAAGTCCCTGCAAAGCCTAAATAAACACTGAAAAACTTTGAAAAAGCCCACAAGACAAAGACTAAAAAGAAGTCCACGCAAACAGCAGAAAAAGGCAACAATAAACTGGAGGACACGTCCACAAAGAAAAAACCTGACAAAATCTTAAGAAAGACTAAATCTTGAGAAATATAACGAGCCGATATATATCGATATATAATTGTTATGAAAGAAGAATGAATATTGATAATTTAATAATTACCTTAAATTATTTATATTTTGCATACCAAATTATCATAATAACTAAGTATACAACATACACAAGTATATTGCATATTTTTGTACACTAATTTAATGTTACATTTAAATTTTGAATATGCATAATTATTATAAAACATGCAGCATCGAATTAGTAAACTATATTTTAATTCATTTATGTGTGTTATTATGAAAATTTGACACTAAATGTTTGGTATATTAGTTTTAATACAATATTAGCAATATATCATAATTTTTAACATTTCAAAATTTGACTTGCAACCAAAATATTTTTATCACACAATTTAATCACTGCGCTACCTGGAAGCGAACTTGTAATT